>VNKC01004142.1:98856-195646 GCA_008042775.1 Drosophila pectinifera | reverse complement strand
AACATAAAAATGGCGATTAAAGACCCAAAAATCAGCATACTTGCGGTCTTCTGGAGAGCATATTTTGGCCCAAAATGGAATGACAGCCAAATGGCATATATATTCCAAAACGCTGTTTTGAAGGCTGTTTTGGTCAAGTTATGGTTATTCTTAACTTAGCTTTGTTCAAAAATTAAAACATAAAAATGACGATTAAAGGACCCAAAAATCCGCATACTTGCGGTCTTCTTGAGAGCATATTTTTGCCAAAAATGGAATGACAGCCAAATGGCATATATATTCCGAATAGCTGTTTTCAAGGCTATTTTGGCCAAGTTATGGTTATTCTTAATTTTAATTTGTCAAAATATTAGGATATGAAAATGCCGATTTAATGACCAAAATATCCGCATACTTGAGGTCTTCTGAAGAGCATAATTTGGCCAAAAATTGAATGACAGCCAAATGCAATATATATTCCGAAACGCTGTTTTCAAGGCTGTTTTGGCCAAGTTTTGGTTACTCTTAATTTTAATTTGTCAAAAAATTAGGATATGAAAATGACGATTTAATGACCAAAATATCCGCATACTTGAGGTCTTCTGGAGAGCATAATTTGGTCAAAAATAGAATGACAGCCAAATGGCATATATATTCCAAAACGCTGCTTTGAAGGCTGTTTTGGTCAAGTTATGGTTATTCTTAATTTTGATTTTTCCAAAAATTAGGATATAAAAATGGCAATTTAAGGACCCAGATATCCGCATACTTGAGGTCTTCTGGAGAGCATAATTTGGCCAAGAATGGAATGACAACCAAATGCAGTGTATTTTCCGATTTGCAGTTAAAATACCAATTATATAACAATAAAATACTTAGAAAAATGAGAAATAAAATTTTGGCCAATTTTTCAAAATTTGATTTGGCGAAAAATGAAGTTATAGCCAAATGCTGTATATTCGCCATAAATATATTAATTATTTACAATTAAAAAACCAAAATACAAAGTGTTTGCCATTTTTTCACTATTTTATACGGTGTTACATCTTTAAAATTGTCAAAAGTTGTCAAAAATTTTATTTTCTTATTTGCTAAAGTCGCTATGCAGATTAATTAACCAAATAAAAACCAATATAGAGCCGATTTTAAATTAGGGCTCTTTTTTCTTTATTATGATTATTTGCAACTCTGATTTGTCCGATAAATTAGGGTATATAAATAAGGATTAAAGGACACAAAAATGAGGCTTGATTTTATTTTTTAATGACTTTTAACTGCATTAGACGAACTGCTTGCCATCGCCATCGCGGCAAGCACGCACTGCACCCTAATAGCATTCTCCTAAAACTATGCAACATAATTCCCCGAGCGCGTTGCGGAAATCGCGCAAGAAGCGCGGACGAAACGCGTTCGAAATCGAATTTGTTTCAGTTGTCAGCCCAAAGTGATGGCGATGGGCGGGGCCACATTTGGCAACGGCCTTTTTATTTCAGCCAAGGAGAGCCATCAGCATGCAGCTGAGCTCAGCCCGCTGTCATTTAAATGCTTCAGTTTAATCTGCTAACGAACGAGTGTCTAGAAATCGATGGGAAAATCTTAGAGGGAATGGGGCCATGAATGCTGTCTTGATGCTTATTAATTAGCCAAATAAAAAACAAAACTCTTCAAATAAAGATTAAAATATGTATATATGTATTAAGCCAACTTTAAAGCTCTAAAAGATGAACCAATATAACTTACCATTGCAATACAGTTTCCAATAGAAATACCACCCAATCCTAACCCATTTATTAATGGAATAATTTGTAAAATTATCCAACTTAGATATATTTTCAGGCAAATGCTGATATAAGCCACCTAGTTCCATCCAAATAAAAACGAATACACACAAAACTCGATTATTACTGCTTGTTTATTCTGGTTTGAATGTATTTGGTTTGTCTTGACATTGGCATTTTTAATTGTTTACAGTTCTCTATGGTTTGTTTTTTCTCTTCCTGTTTTTTAATCGTTTCAACGATTTACATTTGGTTTTTACTCCGCTTAATATTAAGTTGATATCGGCTTGGGTTGAAGCTAAATGCAAATGAAACATTCATATTTTATCCAATATTTTATGCATCATTAAATAATCCATTAATTAACAATTAGTCGCGCGTGTGTATGCGTGTGTGTATGTGAGTGGGTGTGCGAGTTCATTTACGTGTATCCGTTCACATCATTAAAGCAAATATTTACAGTTATATGGCATCTGTGGGTGAGTGTGAGTGCGCGGAGCTTAACGGGCAGCTCAGGTGTGTCTGTGGGTGTAATTTAAATTGCATTCGCGATAGGTAAATAATGCAGTTTACGGCCGAGGGCTGTCTAATTTCCATCCCTGATCGATAAGCTATACACATCCCACATCCCCACACGTCCATGCCCCTCCAAGTCCAAGCATCCTTCGCCCATTTAGCTACCATTAATCAGCCTGGTTAATATCATGGCCATTAAGCCGGCCAGCGCACTCCCCGCCGCCCCTCGCCAAATGCTGCGAGCCGAGGATTTGGCGAAATAGGTCTCCAAGAAGCCGCGAAGTCCAGTGCCCGACGACAGCGTCACTGCAATGGTCAAATCAAATGCATTTTTGCAGTGAGAAAAACGGTCAGGTCATTTTTGATTAAATTAAAAAACCATTACAAGGCTATAAGGGGTGAACCAGAAGTCACTAGGGTGAAATCTCTTTCAAAAGTGTCTAAAAAGATGAAATAGAATGTAATATTTTGTAGTTACCGACACCTTTTAAAGAGATTTCAAAAAGGTTTATGTAGCATTCTGGTACAAAAATTAAAAATATATATTTTTTTAGAGTTTTAAACCCCTAAAATAAGATATAATATCGAATTCTGTCAGTGCTCTTTAGCTGTTGGCAGTTACTGCATTTGCGGATTACCTCTGGCCGGCACCGGATCCTTTTGCGGTGTACCCAGCTCGATTTCCTTGTACTCCTGATAGAAATCGCCAATTTGCGCCGTACATCGCAGGACGAGGCCCCCGCTCCCTGAGCCGCCGCCCATCTGCAGTGCGTTCGTGAGGCCATTGCCGTTGGCGTGTCCATTGCCATTACCATTTCCACTTCCATGGCCACTGGAGCCGGCCACAAAGTGAACCGCCTGCAGCTGCAGCTTCAGACTGAGCCGGGATGCAATCAGATTGTCAACCGAACGAATATACTGCGTTTCTTCCGTGGTCACCTGTCGCAAATAGAAATGGCGAGATATGCATGATATGGACAGTTTATATTATAATATTCTTTATCCTCATTATTTATATATTTTCCCCCTTTTCCAATCACTTCATTTCGAACAGTAACATCATTTAAATTATATTTAAATATATTTTTCACTCTTGTAAATAATTTTATAAGCTCTAGTTAAGAACAAAAATCCCTAAAATCCTAAATATTCCTATTAATCCGACCCCTGCTGTAACTGTCAGAGCCATCAAATCAATCGCTGTACTTCAACCGCAATATTGTTTTGGTTTTCGTCATTTTGAATACTAATCGAATGCCGCTGCATGCTGCTAAAATATGCTTTAAAATATTCATGGCATGCCTCCAGCTGCAATTGCAGTTGCAACTGATTTTCTCTTCCGCTTCCGTAGCCCCCTTTCAACCCGCCCTTCGCCCCCAAAGGCGTCCGCCCCCCTCTCGTTTATACAAGTCGGAAAATAATGTTCCAGCAGGCAGGCCGAAAGGAGAAATAACATCGGCAAAGGGGGCAAAAGAGGCAAAAAATGGTAGAGTTTCGCTTCGAGTTTTGTGCAACTGCATATGAATGGCAATTTGTCGTCTGTCTGTCTGTCCAGCTCCCCCACAACTAACCCCTCGTTTCTGTCTGTGTATATATGTATGTGCTGTGTGTGCGTGTATGCGGGGGTTATTACAAGCATGTTGCACTTGTGGCCATGGCTGCTTGCCAGTGACCAAGCCGTTGACCAGGCCACTGGGAAAAAATTAGGTAATCGTAATTCATTCATAATAAAATAGATACTAGAATTACCTAGAATTCGTATAGGTTTTTCCCTAACAGTACTTTATATATATATATATAAATGCCCAGAATAGGTTTCGGTCTTAGGTATTAAAAGCGTCATTGATCTCGTCTAATCTGGTTGAAGCCACTAAACGAAATATTTTTTAAAGGCGGTGGCAAAAAATATTTATAAAATATTACAAGCATTGCCATAATGATCCCCACCAAAAAAGCTCTAAGCAATCGAAAAGTGAGCAATGCTTTTTACTTTATGATAGCTGGGAATTATAAAATCCGAAAATTAAATTTTACTCGCTTAAAATAATATTTTAAAAATATACTCATGAGCCTATAATAATAGTATATGTAATAATATTAATATATATATATATATAATAATATTAATAACAATAATGGTTTAACAAGAAATATTTTCAAGTCATATTTAATAAAAATATATTTAAACCGATAAATCATTATTTTCGACTGAAGATCTCTGCAAATATTCTTTAATCCTTTATTATTCGAGACTACAAGAATATTCTTTACACTTTTCAATAAGAGTATAAAGGAAATTTCTTCCAAATAATAAAGCTGCCATATTTTCCCAGAGTGTGGCAGGAAAGTGTGCTGGAAAATGCAATGGAAACTGCGAGGCGAAGGAAACGGATCCTGAAAGCGAACGAAACGAACGGACATGGGTATGTCATATTTTGTTGTTGCTTGTGGCGACTTGTTGTCCTTTTGCTGTTGTTTTTGTTGCTGCCGCTGTTGTTGCAGTTGTTGCTGTGGCTGCCATTTAAAAACGAGTTTTCAATGTTACACACAACTATGGCAACAGCAGAAACATCAAGAGACACTTATTCACTCATCCGCCTGGTTGGTTTTTTCGCCCCTGCAAGAGTCCGGCATTTTGTTCAAGTGTATGTACGTGTGTGTTCGTGTATGTGTTCGAGTTGTCCCTGTGAAGGATGTTTGCTTGGCGCTGTTATTGCTGTTAAAAAGCTGTTTACTTGATGCCTTTTGAGAAGCGCTGAAAATTTCATTTCCGCCATGACACCAGCAGCAGCGCCTAAGTCTGACTGCTGATGCATATTTTATATATACATTTTGTATTTGTATTTATTTTTCCGTTTTAGCGCGAATGCATATGCGATGCGACACTCCCGTGCTTTCCGAGCTTTCCGCTTCATTTGCCTGAGTCTCCTCCCAGCACAATTTCCTTTTGGCGCGTAAAGAAACTCTAAACTGCCGTGTGCAATGCTTTTAGTCGCAAATGGCGCATCGTCCATTGTTGCCACGAAAAAAATATATATGCTTGTATGTGTGAGGAAATGCAGGCGCCATTTTGAAAACGCTCATGCTGCCATTTCCGCTCGGCTGCATGTCCTGTTGCTGATTCATGCCCACGTCCTGTGTCCCACTTCCCCTCGGAGGGTTCAAATGACAACCTGAGCTTAGCCGCCGCGAAAGATGCTCCGGAAAGCTCGCTGGCAATTTAAATACAATAAATATGCATTTCATTTCCACTTACAAACTCATTTGAGCTCCATTTACTTATGCATGTATTTTGGGGCGCCCCCCCAAGAAAAAAAGGTGTAAGATATTACGGATTTGGCAGGAATTTGGGTCAGCTAGGGGGGTTCACTGTGGAAAAAACCTTTCTTTAAGTCTGTGTACTTTTCACAATATATTTAGTAGATGCCTCAAAATATCCCTAGCTTTTTATACCGGAAAATGTGTTAGAAATTAATTATATATAACATATAATTAACAACAGGCCGCTAATTAAATTAACATAAATACAAAGTAATTTTCTTTGCTATTAATGTAAAATAAATCTTAAAGCTTCAATAGTCCAATTAGTTATTTTCTCTTTATGAGTCTAATAGTTCAATTAGTTATTTTCTCTTTATGATAAATATCTCTAAGAAATTTCTATACTATAAATTATATTTAAATTAAATACTTTTTGTCGCTGTGCAGGAGCCCCTAAGGATCTCTTCACCTTCATTTCCTCACCACTCACCCACAACATTAAAAGCAAAAGCGCTTTATTGCCGAGCGCTCTCTTTTTGTTGTCGGTCGCCTTTTAACCCTTTTTGCGAACACCATCTCGCCCACACCCACCCCCGACACACACTTGGCCATTTTGTTTTGGGTTTTGTGCGTTTTTTGGCTTATCCTTTTTATTTTATTTGAATTTTATTTTTATTTTTATGCTGGCAGCGGAAAAGCCCAGACGCAGCCACATAAAAAGTCATTTTCAGTTTGCTCTCCCGCAAGAACCTCTTTCCTACTCCGTCCCTGTCGCTCTGGTGTCGCTGTCTCTTTCTCCACACCCACATTTTGCGTCTCTTTCTGCGGCTATGCTGTCCCTGTCCCTATCTCGCTCTGCCGATTTAATGCCGCGTAATTTACGAGACACTCTTAAGAAGCCAAGCGCTTTAATTAAGCATGTGGCTGAGGCAGCGACCCGAAAGTGAAAATACCCTCATATTTCTTGTGATTTACCTTTATGGCATCGAGAACCTTCAACCTCTTGGCAATTAAATGAGCATTTCGCATTTGCTGGCCTAAACATTTTGGCCCCGGCCCTTGCAAATTGTTTTCAAACAACACTGGCTGGCAGTAAGTTTGCTTGTGTTTGCGTTTGTGTTTGTGTTTCGGGTCTGCTCTCCGGCCAACTCCATTTTGATGGCCTGGCAATTAATATCGTCTTGATAATTTCTGCCTAGATGGGATTATGCAAATTGTGTGGAATATTCATGGTCGCCCGAATTTATTTCTGATTTTAGTGTTAACACTGCGGAATTGCATTTGATGTGATCCCTAATTGGCCCTGGTTGGTTCGTATTTGACTGTCTCAAATGTTTGAGCTTTAATTAGCTTAAATTTCTGAGAGGTTCGGTGCTGGCCTTATCGATTTCCCTCAGGCATCCAAGGGGCACCCATTAATCATGGCCTAAGCCGGGCTTTAATTATGTCCTTAGTTTTGCTGTGCTCAATAAATAATTTATCAAAAATCGATGGCCACACAAATCCGCATGTCTAATGGTCAGACTTTCGCCCTGATCCCAACTAATTCCCCTGAATCACCCAGAAAAAATGGAACAAGGGAAAGTACGGGGAAGGGAAGGGAAGAGACCAACACATTTTGAGCTACTTTTCCATTAATATGACAGAAACTTTTTAACAAATTATGTGAGTCGTTAAAGTTTTTCGCCCCCCTATCTGGCAGTGGGTCACACACATGGACACATGGGGCCATATATATATAGTAATCGCATCTGGCAAGGGAGGAGCTTTAATCTTGAACTCAACACGTGCTGGGTCAATGCTTTCAGCTCGGAATTATTTATGGCATTGTTTTGTGTGACAGAGTATTATCCCCGGGTTTCCATCTAATTTAAAGAGCGTGAACAGCTCCGGCCGCCAGATCATAATTCAATATCAAAAAGGCATCTAATGCTCAGGCATATGAAACTAAATTGCACGGCCATTGCCACAGAAATGGGGGCTATACATTCGCTATCCCCTTTTTGTTTTTTCTGGCCACATAAGCAGAGTGCACAGGGGGAAATCTTATATATCCCTGCAACGCTTAAAGTACACATTCTTACTAGGATTTGCGAATATAAAAAGGCACAAGAACCTATTCATATAATAAGTTTTAAATCAATACCTAAGATATGCGTCTAGACACAATCATCAGAATTCCTTCATTTCCTTCACCAACAATAAAGAAGATTTTAGCAAGGATTTAAATGGATACCTATACGATTCTCCCTGTGTAAACATAAAATTTTATGTGACAGACGGGGAAGCCAGGCTCTACGCTCCATTCGCAATACAACCCAGCGGCGTACTTTTGTCTCGGCTTTTGTCATTAGTTGGCTGCGAAGAAGTCTAGATAAAATGTTAAACGGCCTGCATGTGAGTCCTGCGAGCCGCTGTGTGTCCGTGTGTGTGGGAGCCGATGCCCCAAAAAGTAGACTACAGCCGGCAGATATAAAGCGACAGGATAAGACACACACTGGCACACACGAGGCCAGGAAAAAATAGGAAAGGAGAAAGAAACAAAGCAGACGGACAGAGGAGGACACGTTATGTCTGATGATGTGGGTAGACATAATATAAAAATTTATGAAGCGTTTAATAAGTTTTCTTCTTGTTGTTTTTTTGCGGCTCATCCTTTGCCCGCACACACCCTGGGAAATTGTAGAAAAGTTGAATTCGTTCAACGGGCGTGTCAACTGAAAATTTGTTCATCTCGTAAATTCATTTAAAAACCGTTGTCCTTTGTCCTATGTCCTTTGTACGGTTGTCCTCGCTGTCCACTGGCCCCGTCCGGCAATTTCGTTTTTGCCACAAGTTGAACGTAATTTATTTTATGTCTCGGCTATGATTAATAACATTGGGGCAAAAAGGACCGAAAAAATAAAGGATTTCGGGGTTAGGTCAAGGCATTGGGATCTGGCATTGCTTTAAACCGATTGCCGGAAGCAGCATTTCCTTGTTGATTTATGCAACTGATTAGCGGCCCCGCAGAATTGATGCAGAAATGGAAGCGCCCCCGAATGACAAATGATGCTGCCAGCCTTATATCCTGGACATGTTTATGTATATTTATATACAGTTAACTCCTAAGCTCTAATAGCTTTGAAAGTATGGCAGATTTAAAATTATAAAAAAAATATAGATCTTACATCTAAAAATTGCAGTTTAGATAACAATTTGAACTCAAAGAAAATGCTTCTTTTTATATGTTAAAATTGCAACAAAGAAATATACAAAAATTGTACTTTATATTCCAAAAATAAATATGTTTTCTATTATGAATATTTTATAAATTCCTCAAAGATATTTATATTATAAGCACCACTTGTACAGCCCTAGTATTTCAACCTCTGCTGTTTAAATATGCATATGTCTTGCCTGCCAACCTTCAACCTCTCACCCCCATATCGTTATGATAAATGACAAAAAAGGGAAAATCTCACAATCAAATCAGAAGCCGAAGCCAGGCGCAAAACCCTTTTTTGCTTTATTGACTCCATTCTGCCCAGAAGCGGTTTTTCGCCCCGCCGGTCTCTGGCCCGGGTTCTCCGGCTTGAGATTTTTAATTAAGTAGGTAAGATGAGGGGCCGCCTTGTAATTCAGCCGCTTGGCTCTGATTAAATTACATCATATTCATAAATAAAGGACAAATTTTGCGAGGCGACGTGCCTTGGATTAACTGAAAGCCACACATGGTCCCGGAACGGAGTGGTGGCTGCCATTATAAAGGATTTACGATGCCGTTAGGCAAGTCAAAGCTGTTTAATTAGGCAGATCCTCCACGCACTTGGCCCCGAGACTTCTTGATACAGCCCAGACATTAATTAACAATCAATGCGGGCCTTGATGTAAGACCGCTTAATTGTCGATTGTAAAGCGTTTCGCCCTTGGGGTCACCGTAATTTCTTGGAGATCGTATGGAGTTCAGATGATACGATTGAACTTATACACTTATATTATAAATTTTATCTTTAAAAATTCATATTTAACTGTGAGTATTCAATAGCTATTGGGCCTAGTTCCTTAAGTGTTCAAGTCTTAGGCCTTCGATTCATAGTATTTAACTTACTAATTCAAACCCTTACCTAATAATTTTCTGTGATTAATATTCTATAACTTACCGGAATATTGTTTATGGTAAATCGTAGTTCAGCTCGCGGGCGAGAGGGCAGAGTGCTGCAGTTGGCCCTCAAAACATCGCCGGGCTCATAACGCGTATTATCCGTAAAGAGCTGCGGACGCTTCTCTGGGTACTCTGGAAAAGTCAGGAATTTTGTAAACTAAATAATAGTAATAAATATATTCTCCTATACTCCAATTAAAGATCATTTGATTAATATATCGATAAAAAACTATAAGTAGAACTGTAAACAAAATTGAGCCAGGTTTCCTAAGGTTTTCAAGTGTTTGTTCAGCATTTAGCTGGGCTCTTAATTGCTGGCAGACAGGCGACAGGGATGCATCTTTGTCCATTGTTCGTGGCCCTTCCCTGTCACGCTCGGGCCAGGACTAATGAGACAGGCTCGCTTTGTCAGTGTCAGGACACCGTAGGACTCACCGACGACTTGCATCTGGGCGTAGGCGGTGGCCGTGGAGTAGAGCGGTGCATCCGCCGTGACTTCGCAGCTGAATGGTCCGGACAGGCCGAAGCTAACGTTGCGTATGTGCACCACGGTGGCGTTCGAGCCGTTCTCCTGCGAAGAATCAACCGAAAACACCGATTACTTGGTAACAAAGTGGTGCTGGGGGCCCGAACTTACGTCCACTCGGATGCCGGGATACGGAAAGACCTTGGTGTGGGGATACTCGCCCGGCGTGTAGCGGTAGAACTCCATCTGGCCGCGGTAGAACTTGATGGAGTACAGGGGAGCCCCGTCCAGTTGGTAGTCGCAGCGCAGGGCCGCAGACTGACCCCTTCGCACCGCCGGCGGCTCCACCAGCAGATTGACATCACGCAGCGCCGCCTCACCGAAATCTGAAAGGGGTAGAGACTTATTCAAATGGATGCGGTGTCATAAGGGCTTTGGATCGGCTGTACACGGGGAGAAACGGTCGAGAGCTTGAGGATATGACTTGGTAAAGAATATCTCTGACAGGTCCTTGGTAATTTTAAAATTTTGTGTATTACATTTAAAAAATATTTGTAGAAATGCCGAGGAGATGTGCAGGCACTTTATTAAATTAATATTATCTGGTAGATGTAATTTTGCCCTTAAGCTCTAAGCTCTAGAATATTTTCAGAGTGCATAGTTATCAGGAGTCGAGGGCAGGACTCCCTCCAGCATGGCTCAATTTTGTGGGGAAGTTATCTCGGCGCCCTTTGTTATTTTAAAAGCGTTCGATGTTGGCTCGACTCAGCCGGCAGCCCAAACATGGACACACACTCACTGCCTGGCTCGAATTTGCATATACCCGTTCAGGAGCGTGAAACAATATTGAATCTGGCGACAGTGGCTGCCGCATCCTCATCATCACCGCCGTCGTGGTCCTTTTCTTGGCTGTCGCACATAAGCCCCCATGGGATTAAGAACTGCAGCCACTGCAAGTGAAGAGCGCAAATGACATCCAGCATACTCCTAGGAGCTTAAAGCCTTTGAACCTACCAGCCATCGCCATCGCAGTCTTCATCAGTGCTGCCCAATTTAGATTAAATCAATAATTAACAACAGCATAAATTGCAAATACAATGGGTATTTAATTGGGCAATATTGGGGCAGCTTGTCTACTTTATATATATATAAAAATATCATAGGAAAAGTATATTTTTCAAACGAAGTTGATTGCTGTTTTTGTTGTTTCCTGTTCCTGTTTTCTCTCTTAAGATTTTTAAATAGTTTACATATCTCGATCTGTCGGCACTACTGATCTCTCCATGACCGAGCCCATTTGGCAATTTTTGCAATCCCAATAGCAATCCCAATGCCATTTTCCACACCCCCCTTGCTGACTTCGTCATCGTTGTCGATGATGGTGCCGAGGAGGCAGGCATGGAAAGGCAAGGCACGGCAAAGTTGACTGACTACATCAAAAAGCAATTTTCCATTTGTTTTACAATATGCCCGACCCCGCCGCTTATCCTGGCCACCCATACATGCCCGGGCACACTCCCCCACAGTCGGGGAGACAGCCAGACGCATCATCTGTGTGACTGGGACGTGTGTGTTTGCGTTGAGAGTGTGTTTGGCTTTCCATAAACTCGCAAATCGTTTAAGCCGCCTTACGAGAAGTTGTAAACCTCTTTGCTGCCATTTTTTTGCTCCTGCCTCAGCCTCAGTCTCTACTCCCGTTTTGCTATTTTTGCGCCTGTGCTTTGTTTCAAATAGAAATCGTGATAGCAACGCAGCATAATCAATGTGTTGTGTGTGTGTGTGTACACTGGGAAAATCACCTTTTTTTTAATATTATATTATCTTTCATATAATAGATGGAATGCAGTAAGAAAGATGATGTAAGAATTCAAAATCATTTGTTGGGATGAAGACATAGTGGAGCACAAAGGAGCTTTGGAGGTTAGTTAGGACTTACATAGGGATATTATACAAAACCTAACATTCTTTTTGATAACCCTTTTTTTAGGTTCAATCAAAAAAAATTTGATTTGTTTTTATTATCTCCAAGTGTATTTAAGACCATATTTTTCCAAGGGAAACAATAAACAACGAAAGGAGTATAGAATCTTAGATTTCAATCCAAGGACTTCTTGTCAATCGATCAGTTCAAGCTTTTCTTGTATATTTCAGTTGTTATTTTTCCTCTCTGTATTCTACGCCCACTTTCCTCACCCGGAGGGCGTGGCACAATATCCGCTCAACGGCTGCTTGTTGCTTTTAGTACTGCTCCTGCTGGTTCATCTTCATTTTCATGGACAGCTTCCTGTTGTGTTCTTCTGTGTTGTCTTGCCTCCGTTTCATTTTATGGCAGCTACTATTTTTTCGCACTCATCGAGTGAGTCTGACGCTTGAGCCTGCGGCCATTTGCCTTTGGAAATTAGGCCAGGCTTAGCTCGACGTCAGGCCCTGCAGTCTAGATTGGCCCGGAAAATGCCGATGGGGAAGGCCGAGAGCCGGAGTAGCGTCGATGATGAATTTTCGTCAGCAGTGATTTCGTCTGGCAGCTAGAACAACTTTATGGTCCTTCGATGAATGGCCAGGATCTGCTTCAACTTGGACTTTTCCAGGCAGTAGCAGCAGCAGCTTAGCCGGATTTGATGACAGAAAACTCCGTCCCGCAACCAGACGTACCGCCCATAATGACCTTAAATTTTTCGATTGCCCTCAGTGGGGTCCTGCCCATCCTTTCTCTTTGCCGTCGCACTTCCACCCCAACTTTTATGCAACTTTGCCACGACAAAAGCGGCAAAAAATAAAACCAAGTGGAAAAACGAGAGGAAAATTGTGAAATATGTGCAGCTGTGATCATAAAACGTTTATTGACTGCAAAATTCAATATATCATGCATTCACCATTATGACAATGTGCAGTTGCGCAAACACTTACATATGCGCCAGCATGCTCGCAGGCGTTCCAGGGGTGCCGTTCCAAGATGATTCATTTTAGATATAAAAGTCTTTAAAAATTAATAACAAAAATAAACTAAAGTTGAATCAAGAGATAAAGGCAAAATGTAAGACAAGCACATGGGTTGTCTAGAAAAAGTTCATTTTAAAATAAATATTAACTTATTAATTATTGGTTTGGAATTGAATCATAAGAAATGTTAATCCTTTCCCCCCAATTTTCTCCTGAGTACGCCTCTGACATCCGAGGATGTGGAACTGTTTGGTTGTGAGTCCACACCCACACACTCATAAACTTTCAGCCACGCAGCCGAGCTGAGCTAGCCCAGATTTAGTTACAAATGAGCGCGGTAAATGGTGGGGGGCTTTCAGAGGGACTCCTGGCCCCGACATCCTTGCGAGGTGGGGCCTCAGCAGCTGCTAGTAAACTAAAGCCAGACGAACTTTTCACAGACAGGCGAATTGTGAATGAAAATCGGAGCAGGAGCAGGAGCGGGGGACTGTGCAAGTGCAAGCCATGTGATGAACTCACTTGTGATAATTTATGGGTAATATTTTTATTGTCATGAGGAGAGGCTGCGACTGTAAGGGTAAGGGCGAAGATAAAACAGGCAAGACGCCACCGAAACTAATTTAACTTATTGTCTGGAGCTCAGACCAATTTTCCACCCGCTTTTCGTTGAGTAAAAGTAGCGACGTTTGGAGCATTGAAAAAATTTCCCTGCGTATTTTCCAAGCGAAACTCTCGGGGGGAGAGACTCTCCTCTTAAATATTTGATGTTAGTTTTCAAGTCTTGTTTTCTTCGCGCGCTGTCAATTGCTTTGCATCCTCCGCGAAAAAATAAAGAAAAAACATCTCTAAACTTTTCGTTCTCCTCTCTTTTTTTGTGAGTGAAAATTGGTTTTCCGGCTGATACGACCGACATCCAATAAATGTTTAAAAGTTAAACAATTTACGGGGCCAAACGCAACAACAAAATTTTACACATGAATACTTCATGTAATTACGCGTGGCCAAAATTGAACAAAATTAACAAAAATATAAATTGCGCGGTTGCACACACAAACACAAACAGGATCAAACAGATACATCCGCCTTGGAGGTATATATATGCATACACAGGAACAAAAATTAATATATATATAAATACTAAAAAAATTATGTATATAGGAATATTAAAAACTGGACTCTTGGCTTAATTATTATTAAAATTTTCTTACTTTGGTTTAAAATTATATAGAATTAAATTGAATAAAGAGTCTTATAAAGAATATATTCCTTAAATAAATTATTTTTGAACGCTGGTTCAGTAACATTTTTTATTTCAAAATTATGAAGGCATGAACAGATATTAACTGATGCAAAATTAATCGATTTAAAAATAAATAAATAATACCAAAAGCTCTTAATGAATATTCATTATTTCAGTGTACATTGACATATATATGCCGTGGCTGTTCGTGATAATTAACGCAATATTTTAGCTACACAAATACTAAAAAGGACCTACAATATCGTAGAACTTTGCAGCCTGCAAAAAAATACGAGCAATTATTTACCATAATGCATAAGCAACTACAACAGTATACATTAGACAGGCGGGGGGTGGGGGGAGCGTGGAAATATTTGCATAAATATTATACAGCAGAATTTGAGTTGAAATTACATTTGAAGTGGGTGGTAAAATGTTTTACGGGATTTCTGTGATGGTGGCAGAGGGGAGAGACACACTGAGTGGTGTACGGTCAACGTTTTTGTAGACAAATTGGCGCTGTTACAGTTTTGAAAAGTTTCTGACATATTTCGCTTGGCCACAGTCCGAGGGCGAGGGCGGGGGCGGGGGAGAGAGTCCTGGAGGACGAGGAGAAAGGGACAGCAAGGGACAGCCTGCGAGTGGAGATAGACAAAGCCGGCATTATATAATTATGTGCTGAATTATGAATTGAAATGTTGGAAAGTTTTTATAGTTCTCTGTGCGTTGCGGAAACTTGCCATTGGACCAACATTTTCGGTCAACATTTATTGCTAATTCCAACTGGCAGTGAGTCTGAAATGTTTTTAGATGATTTTAATACACTCAAGCTCGTTGTGACAAATTTTATTAGATGGCTTTAAAATGGTCTTCCATCAAAGGGGAAGGCTAGAATATCAGGGAAGTTAGTTTAGTTATCTTGGCTCAAAAGTATTCATTTATATTAGCAGACAGTGATTTCCGGTTTAATTTACATTTGTCTTAAATTATTCCGGACTAGCACTTACTTATATATTTTCCAATTTATTTGTTTTGTTTTTTTTTTTACTTTAGTAAATTAATTTGCAGAAGTCTCATAATATTTCTGACTAACATTTACTAACAAACATTATCCAATTTATTTATGCTCTTCTGTTGACTTAAACATATTCTTATCTATATTATTCGTTATTATTTCGTTTAAATTAATTTCTCTTGATATTGTACTTTAAAGATAAGAAGACTCTTTAGGGCTATCCATGGAAATGATTAATTGAGAATTATTACTCACAGACCAATGACACTGCGGGGTGTCTGTGGCCGAAAATTAACTTTTATTCACATGATAAAACTGTCTGCAACCGTGTTTTTTTGTTGTTTATTTGCAGCTTCCTTGCCGCATGGGCTTCCATCTTTATTTATTTTTGAAATGCCATTTTTTGTATAAATACATTTCTGCAGTCGGCCAGCAGTCATCAATAAGCTTGTCAAAGGACATGTGCACAAGAGCCATCAGGTTCGGCTTCACATCTCATCTCATATCTGTGTGTTGTACTGACAACAGTGGTCAGAGTGATAGTAATAAGAAACATTTATTCGACGTTCCAAGAAAATGCTTCATGCAATTTATATACATTTAGAAAAAGGTTTTTGTGTGAAGAAATTGGTTCCTAGAACCTGAATCCATTGGATTGCTAGAAGACTTAACACTTAACCAATACCAGTAATTAATATTTGAAGAGTACTATTATTATTTCAACCGCTACTGTGTTTACCGAGGCTTTTTCTTCGAGAGCCAAGCTTCGCATTTGCATGGGTCCAATAAAGATAAAAATAAATGTCTGCCTTGTGGGTGGCCATTGTTGTTTTGGCCTGCTGGATGCCACTCCGAATGCCTCATATCATATCAATTCAATTATATTTTATATCACACAGTTGGCGCACAAAGCTCGAGATGGAAAAAGGCTGGCTGGATGGCTGGATGGCTAGCTGGCTGGCTGCATGCTGTTACCAATATTGCTGACAATATACTTGTACCATTGTTCGCTCGGCTCCCTCGTCGTGTTCACTAGTTTATTATTTCGTTCACACATGTGTAGTTTAATTTAATTTAATGCCAGAGCACCTTGGGAGGAGGCTTCAATCGATAATGGTGGTAACCGATCGGAATGATTCGCTTTGTGCCAGCTCGAGGCGTTGATTACTTCGACTGCCTTTGTGTAAAATTGATTTTGCGGCTAATTGTGCCACACACACACACAGCCTTCTTGCCGGCTAATCCCTTTAATTTATCCCAAAAACCAGCTAAACAAAGACAGCGCTTCGGGAGGTGAGGTGCGTGTTTCTGTCCTGATAACAAATTGCAGCGAGTCCTGGTGGTGGAAATTCGAATGGCTTGGTTTCAGGCAGAAATGCGGTTGATGTCCAAAAATAAACCACCGCACGAACCTTTTCTAATTAAACGTTGAAAGCAATTTCACACCCAAAACCAATTCACGCGAGCTGAAAGGTGTGAGTCTCTCCTTCTCTGTCTCCCGCATCTCCCCCTCTCTTTCTGCACACGTGCCTGTCTCGTTGTCGATGTTGTGTTTAAATAAATTTCAACAAAATGTGCGTAATTAATGCGCCAATCAAGTCAGAGGGCTCTATAAATCGCCAGCTATCAATTCGTCTGACCGGCACTCGACCAGAAATAAATCCTAGCTTAATACAGAGAAATCTATAAATATCACAGACTATTTAGTTATTGAATTATTAACTTTATTGGTAACCTATTAACATTTTGAATTTTTGCATTTATAAACTGCAGACTGAAATATATAACCCATCTGGCTATGTGCCTGGCTGTCTACCTATCTTTCTTGCTTTATAAACCTAATCCTGGATATATCTTTAGAGATATTTTGTTCAATTTTCCCCATTTATTGGCCTGCTTGTTTTTCTGAGTGTGTGCAACACCATGTTGCACGCACAATGAGACGCCTCTTGGGCTTCTTATCGACTGGCACTGGGCCATTGATTGCAGCTCATTAAGCACGCACGGTCTCACGCACTTGGTACCTGGGCCATCCACAGACCACCTTGGTCCACCTTCAGCCACCTTGAGCCACCCAGTGCCGCCCACTTCCCAACCCATTTGGCCAACACCTGATGACTTGGCTCATTAGCTGGGCATCTCGTTCGCACCTCCTGGCACTTGACCATGGCCGGTGGGATGCCTTGAACCCTCACCTCTTGGCTGTGCATATATTTTCATAATATCCCCATCTTCCATCTCCGCCAGGCACCTTCATTACACAGAACATAAATTCTAAAACAAAAATATAGATTTAATAAAATTAATATATCTTTAAGAGATAAGGAGTTTTATTTGAATTTCTTGTAAAATTTTATTAACAAATATTCCTCCTTGTTATTAAGCCAATAATGTTTTCTTGTGCAAATTCTCTGCCTAAACTAAAGCTTAATTGTTTCTGCTTTTAAGTCCTGAGAATTCTCCCGGTGTGCCTCCTCTTCCAACCCCGTTTTTCCTTGCCCCGGGGCCATTATTGTTGATTGCTTATTCATGCATTCAGTCATTTATTCATATGCCCGAGAATCTTGGGCGATGAGCACTTTGCTTGTTTGCCTTGTTATCAAAATGAAAGTTTTCCGTTTCCGTTCTCGGTTCTCAGTTTCCAGTTCCTCGCTCTCTGTTTTCCATTCCTTGTCCCCGAACTAGCCAAAATTAATTGCGCCGCCCGGGAGCCAGTGCTGTTTATATTTTAAATTAATTATAAATATTTATTTATCCTGATTAGTTAAGTGGGTGGCCGGCACTCTGTCTTACTCGCTGGTCCTGCTGCCGCCCCGTCTGGGCTTAACCAAATTGATTTCGGTTTATTTTAGCACTGCACAGCGCTTCTCCGGGCCATCGATTACAAAGCGTTGGCTTTAAAGCCATCCGAGTAACCAATCAGCCGGCGGCAATGGAAACTCAATTGCACACGCCTGCTGTCCATTAGTCTTGGCCTACACTCAGAAATTCGATTTCCCTGGCAGACTTGAGGCCAAAAGTTTTATTTAAGAGTCTTGAGTTGCCAGGTGTACACAATGGACATGGATATATAACTTGATAAGCCAAATATGAAGATGAAAACTCTACGGGAAACTCCTCTAGGATAACAGTCTTAAGCCAAATAAAGAAAAATTCAATAACGAAACTTAAAGCCCATGTATGAGTCCTGGCAACCCAAGAGGGGAAACTTGATTGGTTATTTATTTTAAATAAATCTGGAGTTTCTCAAAAACCGAAGGTGGAGTTGGAAGACAAAGCACTGTTTTGGTTTCAAAGCATTTTAAACGAAACAAATGTTGGCTTCATGGTTTTGTGTGTGCCTATTAATAAAGTTTAGGGATTCAATTTTTAGGTTGCCAGAACTTTATGTTATATTGGAGTTTAAAAGAAAGTCACAGGAGAACTTTTAAAATTGCATATCCAGGTTTAGTCTTGGCTGGAAGTATTTTAATTAAGCATTTCTGCAAAACCCACTTTCCAATTAACTGCGACTTTCGCTCTCTGTGCTTTTATCTGACTCTGGTCCTGGTGTCTTCTTGCTAACCGGATTCATTTTTCCCATCCCGACGTCTTGCTCTTCTTTGTGGTTTCCTATAATTGATGGCAGCATCAATTTCCAAACGAAATAATCAAGCAATACAGGAGATGGCGGCGAGGACCAAGCTCTGGAGCTGGAGATGGCCAGGAAAAAAGTGGCCAGAAGTGCTCGCCGTGCACCGTACAGTGCGGGATGTGCATGTATGGCCGGCCACGTAGCCCGATTTGCCATGTTCGCTTGCATACTTCCGTGGGCCAAAGTTAATTTCAGGTTTAAGTGGCAGCGACTGCAGCTTCAGCTGCAACTGCTGTGCAGTCGAATTATTGAAGGCAGCCAAAAAAGGCGATTGCAGCTGGAGGGGGCGAGGAGGCGGTGAAAACGTTTAAATGAAAAACACGAGTCAATTTATATTGCGCTGACGTACCACCAGCCTCAGCCCCAGCACCACCCGACTTTCCAGCCCCCCTCGGTTGCCATTTAATCTTCTCCATTTCTTGGCGCTATTTTCAAATGTTTTTCTTTGCTGTTTAGCCATTTTTTGCTGGTGTGGCAGTTGTAGCGCTTTAGACATCGCACAAAAAGGCCAAAACCCCAAAGCCAGCGATGTGTGTGCGGTTTTTTTTGGCTTTGGCTGCCCATGTGTGTTTGTCGCTCTGTACATGGTTTATTTTCTTATTTTTTGTTCTCCTGCTAAAGCTGTACAAAAATCTGCACAAAAATGCACGGAAATTCATCTTGATTTGTGTTGAGCGTTTTTATTTATTTTTTGTGTTGGACCGACTCTCCCCCTGTATATCTTATTCAAGGGCTAAAACTGCAGCAGTTTTTTCATTCAGCACATCTCTATATCACTTTGGTTTGGTGGTTTGTCTTCTCTGCTTTATCCCTGTTTTTTAATGCACTGAGAGAACAGGTATTTAAAACGGAAATATATCTTAATTTTGCTTGACTTTCTTAACATGTTGTAAAGTATTTTTAAACAAATAAAAGCTGGAGATGGAGATGGAGATTGAAGGTTGCATCTCTATTGTTTACTAACTCCCATGACTATCATCTGATTAAAATTGATTTTTATTATCTATCTATCTATTTTTATCTATTTACTTTCTATCGAATTCAAGACTACAACTGTCTTATAAATAAACCCATTTATTGTTAAAAATTTTAAATCAATCTTGATCTGCGTGCAGAAACTTCATAAGGACAGAAGGCTTTGAACCTTATCTTATAGAAACATAATAAGTTTAGGTTTAATAAAATTCAGGAATATTGTTCCTAAATACTATGTTTACAGTGTAGACTCTGTTTTTTTGTGAGTGTGTTATTTTCCCTGGGGGCGTGGCGCACTAAATCAGAGACATTTAAGCGCGTTTTGTTAAAAGTCACTTACTGCACTCGACCATGGCTCATTTGCCGGCATCTACTTACCACAGAAAAGGCACAGCAGCAGTAGCCATTGCAGGATGTTGCTGCCGTAGCTGCAACTATTGTTGCCACCATTGTGGCAGTTGCTGTTGTTGCTGCCGCTGCTGCTGTTGCTGCTGCTGTTGCTGTTGCTTTTGCTGCTGGTGATTTTTGTGCGACAGCGACACCTACGCATTGCCGCTGTCGCATTGTCTGTTGATGGCAACATGTTGCCCACTTTGTGACTGTGCATTTCCGCGTTTTCCGAGCTGCAGTTGCAGGTTGCTGGCGTTGCTGTGTCTGTTTGTGTTGCTCCTCTGAGTGATGTGCTTAGAGTTGATAGTGTCTGCCACATTGTCAGCGTTGTCGGACACTAATTAAGTGCGAAATGAATGTCGCCTTGTCCCGGCAAATCTTTGCTAAATTATGCTAATTTATTTGCCTGGAGTTTCTGGCTCTCGGGAATTTCTTTGCTTAATTATTCCTATTTATATGGCACACACTTTGCTACGTATTTTAAATCGTTTGCTTGTTTATTTTTAATGTATTTTGAATTTGTTTTTCGCACTTTGTTATTTTTTTTACGTCACTCTTGGCTCTAGGATGGGTCTCCCTCTTTGCCGCCCGGCGAACGCGTCACGCAACCGTCAGAATTGCGACTGAACGCACAAATGTTGCTGCCGTCTGTTGATGTTGCTGCTGTCACTTGGGGTTGCTGCTGCTGCTGCTGCTGCTGTTGGGGGCTCCCAGCAACATGTTGCCTGGAAAGTGTCGATGGCAATGTGAGGCGGTCGCTCTTCCGCGAAATTGTTTGTCTTTTGACATTTATAGATGTTTTTAGTGCTCCTCCTAATTACTTCATATGCTGCACGAGAGGAAAGCTACGCCCTGCAATACAGTGGAAGAGAATACTTCAATTAGTTGTTGACACAGGCAGAAATATTAGTTTTATGGCTGCCTCGTAAAGTGCACAAAGTTCCAAATAAAAATTCCGACGATCGTCACGTGCCGCGACCATTGCCCGGATTGATTTATGCGTCCAGGGACGGGGACCAGGGACCACGACCCAGCCCGAGATAGGAAGTATCAATGCCCATTGACCTTACTCAAATTGCTTTGGAGCTCCCAAAAATGCGGCCCCGGGACTAATTAGCAGCCCGTCTCCGTCCACTCGAAGGCTTCCAATTTGGATTTGCTTATTTCGCTGGTCGCCAGCAATTGGGTTTTGCATTATTTACGACTTTCCCCCTGCTCAATTATGCGCTTCAATGCAGGAAGCCCCACACTGGCCGCCAGTCCTTCAAACTATCTATCTGCCCTCTAAAAAGACATCAAAAAAGGGTTCTGCATATCGCAGCTTCCTGTTTTTGGCATTGTTCAGCAATTGTGTCGTAAACAAAGAATTTCGATTGGAAAGCGTAGCACTGAGCGAAAATATTGGATAGAAGGGGAATTTTTTAATGTTAAATTTGGAAAATATGTTGATAATTTATTTAGAAATGGAGCTATACGGATTTTACAGAAAGCTTAACATTATTATTTTTTAATTAAAATGCATGATAATATAAAAGTAATAAAATGATAGAGGTAGAGTTTATAGATTAACTTGTATTTGTTTATATTTTGGTAAGGTAATCTCACGATTTAGATGTTGCATAAATAAATTTATTTAACCTTACCATTTATTTCTTGGTGTTTATACTTATAAATACTAAGAAATAAATGGTAACATAAATACCAAGAAATAAATGGTAAGTGTATATATAAATATACATAATAAAACACACCAATTAACTTTAGTCTTTAAACTTCGTACTTTTCAAAGAAACTTACATATAATATGGTAAATGCTCCAATGGCATAATGCCGTTTAATCAAAGTAACTTTACCTTATTATTTAACAATAAGCAACTCCCAATTTTCCCTCAGTGTAGGCCCAAAGTTTGGCTAATAGCTGGGCCCAGCATCGACATCAGCATCGTTTCATGCATTTCCAGCTGACAGAAAATCGTGCGCTGAAACCAAAAATCACTTCCGCTTGGTCATCGGTTGTCTGGTAGCCCGAAGGCGGGGGAGTAGAGGGTTAAGCGGATTGGTGGGTTAAGGGGATACAAAGGCATGCACTTCACACATCATTTCCTCTGCTCAACATTTATTATGCCATTTGTGTGAGACCGAATTGTCACAATTAGCGGAAAAGGGATGGATGCTGCGGCTCTATATATAGGCCTTTCCCCCGATTTTCACTGATTTTTCCCTGTTCACGTTCCCTTACCCCGCACTTGCCCCCTCCCCGTGCCGCTCACAAAGAGCCCTTGAATGCATTTATAATATTTTGTCATTGTCTCGACCGGCGTTTGCTGCACTTTTATTAATTTGTTTGTCATATTTTCACGTTTGTTTATTGATTAAAATGTGTGCACAGGCGTCTGGCGTTTTTGTTGGCAGCGGGAGAGGGGGTTTTTTGGGGGTACGAACTGCTGCCAGCCATTGCTGCTGCTGCTGGTGCTGTTGTTGTAGCTGCGGTTCTCGCTGCTGTTGTAAACATGTGTTGCCAGCAACATTATCACTGCTGCTGTTATTTTTATTCCCCGACTGTGGCCCCCTCCGACCCTCCCCTGGCCGGCCCTGTTCGCCGTCTGGTATTTTAAATAAAACATCAATTTTTGTAATTGTTGGCTCGGAGTGAAGCATTCTATTGCCCCATCTTTCCCACTGTGCCTTTGTTTACCTAGGCTACAGTTGCAAACATTTTCCTTTCCCCCAACAATTTCCCCCCTGGCCGATCCCCCTCGTTTTGTTTGTACAAATTATTATGAATGATAATTTTGTCTGTCGCATTTTTCATGCATTTTTCCATCCTCTGACGCTTTTATGGCCTCCCATTGTTGTTTTTATGCCTGTGGCTTTGTTTTATGCATTCCATAATTAATTGTGTTTGACATATTTTATATGTTTTCCCTGCTCTTGGTGAAGGCTCGGGCCTGCTGTTTATATTTTAATATTTTGATTGATTTTGCCTAATATTTTGCAATTTATCATTATTGTGAAGCAATATTGGAAGGATAACAACAAAGGAGGGCAATGTGGCTTGCCGCACAAGTGAAGGGTCAGAAAATCATGTTAGTACATTATTTTTATTTCCCCCCTTTTATACCGAAGCAATTAAAATTTATCTGGAGTAATTAAATATAAATTAGTATTTGTGGGCTTATATAAAGGCAACCAATATTAATATTTATTAAAATCTTTCATACGCATTCTAAGATAAACTTTAAAGCAATATTTACTTTAACTTTGAGCTGATAATAATGGAGTTAGTGTGCATATTTTATTGTATGACAAGCACAATTGATTATCTTATTTTATTATTTATGAGACCAAAAATTATTGAGAGTTTGGTTTAGAACTTTAAGCTTTAAATATATTGGAAAGCACGCAAGCGCCACCTCCAGCATCCTATTGACCAAAAATTCCCCACTGGGCGGAACTTGTTGGTATCCTTGCCAAATAGAGAATGCGTTCAGTAATCGGTTACTGATGATGTATATACAAATATCTGCTTCTTTTAATATTTGTATTTCTTATTGAACATAAGCTTTAAGCAAAATTGTGTACTTTCTTTTCAAAAGAAAAAGAATAGAATCTATTTATAATTTACGTAAAGATAAGCCTTCTCTAATGAGGACCAAAATAAATAGAAGGAAATACCGGAAACCTCCGCTTAACCCTCCTTCCAACTCCCTACGCCCCTTTGTCATCGTACTTAATTCTATTCATTTTAATTAGCTCTGATACAATTATTGAGCTTAACCTCTGCGGCCCCAACCAAGGCAGTCACTGTCAGGCAGACAAAACATTTGTGTTTTAATTGTCATTTGGGCCATTCGTACATTCCTCGGTTGGCTATTGTGAATTTTCACATATGTAACTGTCGCTTGTCGCTGGCATATTTTGGCCAAAAAGACAAATGACAAAAGGCAATTAGCTAACTGAAGGGAGGGGGCCGAAGCCTCTTAGACTTTTCGCCAATGCGAGTTGCGTTTAATTAAAAGCAGATTAGCATTGCGCGTGCACCGAATTTGCGTGGGTGCCTGGGACGGGCGGGCAGTCGGAAAAGCCACTTTCCGTGGAAAATTTCCAGCCCCCCACTAAACCCCACACCTCTCGCATTTTTCCGAGCTCCCTGGGTTGGGTGCTCAAGCTCATTCGCCTGTTATGCCATTTCAGGCGCATTTGTCTGGAGACATTGACAATGACAGCGGCTCAAGAGTGCCGGCTGCCTATGTACGTACTTGCTATGTATCCGAGAGCCGAGAGCCGAGTCGTTGCTCTGTGTGGGGTTAACTGGCTCAGACAATTGCCGGAACAAAGCCAACGCCACTTCGAGGACCTGCTCCTGGGCTCCTGGGCGGCTCCTTGGCTGCTTTTCAAACCCAGCCAGCAGCACTCTCTCGTTACTTTTAATTCCAGCGCTTGAATGGTAAATTTTTATGCATACTTCTTGCAGGCAGCACTCCCTAAGAAAAATGTGGGAGTTTAAGGGAGGGAGGGCCTTGTCCCGCTGCACTCACAAGAAAATTCCACAGATACGGGAGTGGATTTAGGAGACAATTCTTGGAGCTTATACCTTAATTATAATGGATTTGCAAGACGATTCTTGAAGGTTTCATCTTAATAATAATTCCCCTAGAACTCTTTCTTTGAGATACCCTGTTATTATTTGCGGTACGATTCTTGGAGGTCACATCTTTATAATAATTCCCCTAGAACTCTTTCTTTCAGATACCCTGTTTTATTTGGTTTTCCTTTCCTTAATGTAATAGCTCCCCCCTTTTTGTTAAGTGTGCAACTCCTCCTTGTTACTCGCCACATCAGTCACCGCTCACTTGACACATTTCGCCTGGCATGACGCAATTGGCACGAAGACATGCCCCGCACATGGGCAATAAAAGTTGCCCGGCAACTCCAGTTGTTGCCGCTGCAGATGCTGATGATGAGGCTGCCCCTTCCCGCTGCCGCTGCTGCTGCTGTTCCTGCTGATGACTTAAAAATAGCTACAAGTTTTTCACACCAAATTGCCAGAGAGGCAGCCGCCAACAAATTGAAATGTTGATTTCAAAGTTTCGGGCCTCCGAGGGGCAGGCCATCAGCTGTCAGGTGAGCATGAGAGTCGAACGCGGCCAAGTCCCTCGGATTGTCATAAATCTGTCGCTGCTGTCGATGACATTGATCCGCATGGAGCGGCGAGACGGAGCCCCGGCACTCCAGTGCTCCGGTGCTCCCGTGCTCCAAGGCATGGTGATGTCACCATTAAGCCGGTGGCCCTGTCCCCTGGACAATTTAATTGCCTGCTCGCTGTGTTCGCACCAAGTCAAGGATTTTCACATCAGCTTAATTACTGGGACATGCACGGGCCCTTAACCCGTTGACAGCGTTGGTAATAAACTGAGGAGGACTCCCAGCAAGCCAGTTACCTGGATATATATTGAATTATATATGGCATAAAGGCAAAACTAAAGTCAAGTTCTGGTATTAACTTATCTACCTAAATTGGGGAGACAATTACTAATAGTTTGGGTCTTGGGATCCATTTTGTTCCAGGGTTAAATGAGCTGCAGCATCAGCATTTTCTGCTCGTGTTGCAGCCACATCGGAGGCAAAATTGGCTGGATGCCTGCAGTTTGCTGCACTTAATTGCCGCAGAATGCGCATAAATGCGCTTTTATTAAATACGCTTTAAAATTGATTTTGCACGCCCCATGATCGGCATGTGGTTAACCCCCCGCAGCCCAGCCCGCTGGCCGTAATTTAACCCTCTTCATGTGGCAACTTTCCCACATTTGCGGTTCCCTCCTCGGCTGCCTGAGCCTTTTGCATGAATGACCCTTATTCATAATCATATTTTGTGAATTCATACGCATTTATTTGTTCTCTCTCGCTGTGTAAATGCTTCACTTTTTCCACTTTTTTCTGCTGATTTCGCTGGCAACTTGACTTTGAATCTCTGCGCTGCTGATGCTGCGTCTGCTTCTGCTTCTGCTTCTGTTTCCACTTTTGATGCCGCGAATTAATTAAAAGCCCCGCCCGAAAGTTTACGGAATAACACAGGGCTTTGTTGTTCTCTGGCAAGTGCCACGCCCACTTTAGCCTCAAATCCGCGATTCGCTGAGCGTGCGAAATTTTATAAATGAGGCCCAGAAATGCCCGGGAACTTTCAAGTTGAGTTATTCTATGGTTTTCGCGGAACTTGAGTCACAAATAGGATTGCAACGGGTCCGAAGGCTATGTCCTAATGGAGCTCCTTCTTGGCCCGCTTGGCCCGCTCAGGAACTGATTCTGGCCGTGACCCCCAGCTAATAACATTTGGCCTTTTCCTTTCCTGCTCCTGCTCAGCTTCTTTCTGGCCAAATCTCACACAAAATCCAATTACGTAAAGAGGAAGGTCGAAGCTCACCCACACGCGCACACACACAGCACTTGAAATCCAATTTTCATAATAAGCATGGAGGAGAAAAAAGCGGCAGGAGGACCACGACCACGACGACGACGACTAACGGATGCGAATTTAATAATAATATAATTTCGGCACAATTATCTCAACAAATTAAGCCAAACCGCCGAGCAGTTCAGTTCAAGTGAGCACATCTAACAGGGTTCCCTTGTAATTTTTTGGGTGGCTTTTCCTCTCTCCTCTCTCCTTTTGACCCGCAACGACAGCTCATTTTGCGGGCACATGGGCCTGGTCCTGGGCCTGGCTCTGGGTCGGGTCCTCGTTCTATGTAATTAAATTGAAATTTCAATATTGCGAGTGGCCTGGCCCCGCGGAAAAAGGAGGGAACCCA
Source organism: Drosophila pectinifera (assembly GCA_008042775.1). Taxonomy (NCBI): domain Eukaryota; kingdom Metazoa; phylum Arthropoda; class Insecta; order Diptera; family Drosophilidae; genus Drosophila; species Drosophila pectinifera. The sequence goes on along the minus strand of VNKC01004142.1, from coordinate 168,499 downwards.
GCCGGGGGGAGGAAGCCAGAGGAGCCGGCGGAGCGGGCCGCTGAGTCCCGGCGAGAATCCGGCGGAGGACCAGCAGCTGTCGACGTCGCGTTCGGCGAAACCCAGGCTGATTTATAAGCCGTGGCCAAAAATGCTGCAAAATTAAAGTGTAATTTATGTGGCAGCCTCTCGCATATCCTGCGGATCCTGTTTATCCGCCAAGTGCGTGAGTTGGCCGCTGCTAGGCGACCTTGCCAGACGACCCACATCCCGCCCAGCCAGCAGGTCTGCCAGGATACTGGCAAAAAAGGAGCCAGAGCTATTAAAGGAAATCTATGTAGGCAAGAACTAGCCCAGCTTTCGTTGTTTTTATAAAGAGTAAAATTATTGCTTGTTTATTTTAAGAATAGTTTGCATGGCTAATTCCTTATAAATAAATTTTGAAATATTTATTTAAAGGATCTTATGCCTACAAATACATTCAAGTTCTATGATTTTAAGGCCAGTTTTTGGCGCAGTGCACGAATCAGCGATGTATGTGAAAAAATGAAAATACTTGGCGGGCTTAATGTTGCCTGGCCAACTTTGACCCGCCAGCACTTCACCTGCCACCCAGCACCGCCCACCAGTAAGCACCCCGGCCGTACGCAAAGTGTTAATGTGTTTATGGAGCTGGTGACTTCGCCATACGTCCATGGACCTGTGAACCTCGAACCCCGAGCCCCGTACCCCCAAACTTCCCATCCTGCCCGTTTCCTGCCTGCTTCGAGTGTCCTTTGCTCTTTTGCGCCGCTTGCCACTTGAGTTATTTAAATTGCGTAAGTGGAGCTGGCTGTGGGGCCAGAAAAAAGATTGATAAAATATGTTAATTGCGCTTGTTGTGCCTTGGGCGAGTATCTGCAGCAGCGGCGGCAGTTCTTGCATGAAATTGTCGCCAACAATGCTGAAAAGTTAATTTTCTTGGCATTTCTCAGCTGTAGGCTGAATTAAAGGCGTTTTAATTATGTTTATTGCATACTCCGAGGGCCACGAGCTGCCAAGGGGGCCTGGGCCCTCGAGGCTGTATTACAAGAGGGACATGCACTGCCCACCTGGCCTTCTAATTAACCCAATTGCCATGATTACAGACTGTATCGATATCATCTGTAATTAGGGTTAGGCGTATGTGGTTTTCATTCTAAACCCTTTTACTTTTCTTCCTTTTCAGAATCATATATATATCATGTTCCCTTTAACTCACACACAAGCAACCGCGGCTATTTGCCATCTATCGAATTACTGACCAGAAAATGCCCCAACCCAGCATTAACCCGCAATTATCTACCCATGGTTAAGTTACGACCAATATTTAATGAGGAATTGTTTGCGCACAGCGGGCGGTGCAACGGGAATATGAATGAATTTTCTGTGTTTCGGGGCTTCGGGGTTTTGGGGTGGATAAACTATCCCCCAAACCCATGGCAAAGCCACGGACAAAGTTTGCCGCCCACCTGCGGTGCTGATTGCTCCAAATAACCAGCAATTATTTCAATTATAACTCAGTCTCCTCCCCCACTAGGTGGCTGGGTGGGTGTGTGCTCGTGATATAGAACATACGAAAGCCCGGACAGCACCTCTCCCAATGCCTTGTGTACAACATAATTGGAGGAGCGTCTGCTTGTCTAGTTCAGGCTGCTTTGTTTATCAAGGAAGTTTGCGGCCAAAACTTGTGGATGCCCGTCTTCCCAAGTGGGTTCAGCTGGTGGCTTTGGCTTGGCAAGGCTAAGAGCCCAGTGAAAAAAATTAATTACAGAAAAATTTCATTACTGTTCATATGTTATTATATACTTCTAGTATGTTTCAAAGTTCCTTGAACTTTAATTCGTTTCTTGGAGAACCTCTTAGGGAGATCCTTCTAGTTTCCCTCAGTGCAACATTTGCACAAAATCAACAATTTAAATAGTAGTATTGGCAAATACGATTGGACCGCTTTCACGCTTGACCCGCAATCAACACATTGCTTAGTTTAACCTTTGACTCGGAGCACGCACACACTCTCGCCTGCTGGCAACACATGTACACATGTACCCGAGGTCCTGCGAGTCCTTTCTGCTCTGTTATTGGCAGCCAATCGAAGGCAGCTCGCCCGCTCGCTCGGCAATTATCCGTGGGCTTTGCATCTGTTATGCTTGGTTGGGGTCCCTAAAAACCGAGGGTTACATAATCAAAAGCCAGGCGGCGGGCTTTTCGGGGCAACGAAAACAAGTAACCGATTTGGGGCATCTTTTATGTAGCTTGACTTTTGCCAGCTATCCCAACCAGACCAAAAATAAAACTTCCGAGATGTAGTTGTTGATGTTGTTTTTTTCTGAATGTGTTTTGTGTGCTGGGCACTCCATTCACGTGTTTTTGGGGCAGCAGTGGCCAGAATTATAGCTTCCATTTAAAAGTATTTAAATTTGTTATATTCTAAATATATTTTGGGAGTTTTAGAAGTCTCTATAAGTTGCTTGGGGACTTTCAATTCAAATTTAACCAAGCTTGAGGTAGAAAATGATGATGAAACAAATTTTATAAAATTATTTATACCAAAAAAATAAATAGTTAATTTATAAAGCCATAAATTTACTCAGTTCTAGTAGTATATAATAATATAAAATACCTTTCACAGTTCCGAATAAAATTTATAAGATATCTAATAAACCTGCACCCTATTTGTGATAGAAAATATTCCTTATAGCACTCTAAATTCCAATCAATAGGCTCATTGCTAGTTTTATGACCTCCGCTGTGCGTGTGAGCCTCGTGTGGGTGGAAGTGCGTGTGTGTTAGTGGCTTGTATATATCCTTCCTGCTCCCTTCCTGGCGTCTTTGGCTTTTGTTGACTCAATTTCCGTATTTAATGACCCGTTGCCAAATATGCCTGAAATTTTCAAACCAATTCCAGCTGCTACACACATACGTGTGTGGGGGTGTTTGGATTCCTGCCACGGCTATCTATGTGTGTGTGAGTGTGTGTGGTTTTCTGATTGAGTTCAACCAAAATTCAGGGGTTTTCCACTTTAAGACGCCCCGCTGTCACCCACTAAATCCAGATTATGCATTATACCTACGTCCAGTGGAAGTGCAAGGGCTTAAGGGCTGTCCGGAATATCATCAAAACTTATAGCGGCGCTAATGATTCCGATATCCCCGAAATACCCAATCCGTATTAACCGATATGCTGGGAACGTGGAATGAAAACAAATAACCGAAATGCGATACGCAATTATAGCTTAATCCCTGGCAATAATCAAGCGCTATAACCTCGTGAACAACAATAAGCAACATGTGGTGTGTGTGTGGTGTGCGAGCTGTGTGCGCTGTGTGTGGCTGTGTGGGCGTCGCATTGCTTTTGATAATGGCGCATAAATGTTTTTTAACAACGCCAAACAAAGGCAATCGCAAAGCCCCACAGAAACGCAATCCAAGCCGAATCGAATCGAAACGAAACGAATAACGAAAATCAAAGGGGAGTTTGAGGACTGCAAATTGTGGGGAAGGCATCATGGCACATAAACAACAATAAACACGCTTGTCGACCTTCATCGCCCCACCGAAGCAAGCCAAAGCCACCCACCCACTTTTGACCATATTAAATCGAAAGGATACAGGCACACGGAGAGAAAATAAACTCACTTAAGGTTACGAATGCTAATTTTTGGAAGTTATGTCTTCTATTTGTAGTTATCACTTTGTAATTACAAATAAAGGTTATTAAATAAGGAAATGTTGTTTAAGTTTTCGATACAGTTTAAATAGATGTTGAAAACCTTGTTGTTAATAATTTTTCTAGAATTTTTCCCAGTGCCTTATCGTGTTGAGTGAGACACCGACTTTGGCATGCATGGGACGTCGTCGTCTTTGTCCTTTGGCCGACTCCTGTTTTCAATCCTTTGCACAAATAAAGTTTTTATGATGGCTATTTGTAACCTTTTCCTCCGCCGCTTTCCTCACTCAATACGGCCTAATAGCGGTTAAGTCCCTTTTTGCCCAAACCCAAACCCGGCTTTGATTTAAAAATATGTTTTATCCCTCCAATCATTTAAGGGGGAACTGGTTATTGGGTCCCTTTCCCGTGGAATGCTGTGGCGACTCTGTTCGAGAATAATTTCCACCCGATAACGTTGGTCTTTGTCTTTGGCGGTTTATCCCGTCCATTTCGTCCTTGTTCACATTCTTTTTTGCATTATCCTGCAATGCGAGATGCCTGTAATCCCTTTAAATTCCAACTGCGATTGAATACTGCTCTGCAGCCTGGAATAATATTTGATTTGCAACGTTGTCTTTTTGTTGGGCTTTTTATTATTTATTATGCTGCTTAAGTACATAATTATCTTGTATTAATTACTATTTATTTATGCCGGCCAGTCTGTCTGCTTGATTAATTTATTAAATACATTCAATGGCAGTGGGCAACATAAAATGTTTGTTTGTTTGCTTAAAATCTTTTAATTACTCTTCTTCGCTTTTGATGTGTTGTTACTTTTTGCCTCCATGATTGTCAAAAGGAAACTCTTTGAGCAATAAAGTCACAGGGAGGAAACTTTTTATGCCTGGCCATAACTTAATTTGGCCATTAAATCCCGTTTTTTATGCTCTACGCCTATTGTCTGGGCCACCTACGTCCGTTGACGAAGTCCAAACATGTTTATTTCCTAAGAAATCGTCTTACAAAAGGAATTATGTGCTCACATGTGATAAATTTTTTTATGTAATTCCCAAAGTTTTCGGCCATTTTTACATAATTCTCAACGCTACATAAAATCGGTAGGGAAACGAGACTTGCAAACTACTAAAAAGTCAGTCAGTTGTTGACATGCCAACGAAATCGAACAACAAACTAACTAACAATAATAATGAAGTCAAAGTCAAATGAATGAATGAATGAATTGTTGTTAACTCGCATATCAAAATGTGTCAATAAAAAACCATAAAAATATGATTCAAGTCGTGCGTGATGAGTACAGATCACAGCTTTTCCCCTTCGCCCTTCGCCAAGTATTTTTCTTCATCAACCAAAAACATGACTATTATTGCCATTCGCATTTGAATCGTATTAGAGTGTGTATTTATACGAGCTGTATATACACATGGGAAAAATAAAATATAGTCACAAAATTAGCTAATAAATCTTGGCTTTATTATAAATGTGTTCATGTTAGTCAAAAGTAATTTCAAGTTAGTTATAAGTCTTTAGTTAAAAATAAGTACTCTTTTTTTTTTACTCCTGTTCTTCAAGTTATTTAAAAAAATATTTTGAAGCCTTTTAAATATTCTCTTTAAATATAAAACTCTCTCTAGAATGAGAGTTCCCTAAAATTATGTTTAGTTTAATAAAAGCTATTTGTTTATTATAATAAATATATTTCCATCCTCAGAAATTCCATATTTTTCTTTGTCTGCTAACTCGTCTATCGGATTTCCCGAGGCATTGGCTTTAAATCGAAAATCCCCCACTTTAATATGTGTTTTTTCAGTGCACTGTAGCGTGTTTGTCACACATATCCAATAAATTTACATTTTTATCGAAAAAGTTCTCCCTGATGTTTTGCTGCTGCTGCTGTTGCTGCTTCACCAAAGCGGAAATATCAAAAATAAATCTCTGGCTTGTTTCCGTTGTTAGAATGCGAATAACAGCGTCTAACGCTTGTAATTGGCACACACAGATACACACACTGGTGCAGGGACACACACCCACACACCCACGCACCCACCAGCTGACACATTTGAAACAAAAACATCAATTTGCGACTTTTAATGGCATCATCATTGACTCAATCAGCAGCGAAACTTTCATTTGCCACACATCCAATCTCCGTCAGAAAATCGAGGACATAATACCAATGACAACCACTCGGCGTCTGCATCTCATGTTATCCGTTTTATTACATTTTATTTTACAATGCTAGTGGATTTCATGTTGGCTTTATCTGGTGACCTTCTGCAGCTTAAATTTGTTATTTCTGTGTAGCTAATGAAATTGCGCAGATCCCATTGTTTACCTGTCTGCACTGACCCAGACATTCTTTGTTCTTTCGACTTCGAAACCCTCGTTCCGCAAACTTTGCTCGATGGCAAATTAAATGATTTGCGACTTGTGAAAGTTCCACTTTTAGGGGTCGTCACTAGCGGATATTTTACGACTCCCTTGTGGTTATTGCAAGTAGGCCAGCATATTTGTCAACCGTCCCCTTCTATTTTAGCCAGCTTCGACATTGTTCCCTTTATTGAGGAGAGTGTTAGCTCAGGGTAAAAGAAATTGTATAGAAATAAGAAAAAATACATAAATTCCGAGAGAGAAAGTTTTTCTCCTCTTTTGTAGTTTTTAATCTGTAAAATGGAATGCAAAAAATAACATGATCCCAAACAATTCTACTAAAAATAGTTAAAGAATCTTTTCCTTATTTAACTCCTGTTTAAATTAGTTTGGTAACTTATTCTTTCATTTAACTTTATTATTTATATCCAGATCGTATCAATTTCAAGACCCCATATAGTAAGAGGTATTTTCCTAGTCGCTCCTACGTCTTTTGACCTCCAAATGTGGGAAACTTGTCCTGGAAAAGGCCAGCAGGGCGTCAGTGCTGCACATAGTCCTGTGTTTACGCTGAGTTCGCCTGTTACCGGTTTATTGCCCATTGTCTTGGCCCGTTAGGAGCATGCTGCTTGTCAATTCCATGTTCTGTCCACTATGCCACGATACCCATTACCCCCTCCAGGACTCCCGTGTTCGGACATACCCGCCGGTGCCATTCATTGTGCCTGTCATTCAGCCATTCATTGCGGGAAACTCGCTCAGTGCGTCATGGAAACTGGCGTGAAAATGTGGGGGAATTTGTGGTAAAGGGTAGACAAGCAGAAGGAGCTGAAACCGACCCCGGCCGACTTGTTGTTTCACTCCTTATTCAAACGCACTCCTTGGGCTTTCATTGCCAGGGCGTGAATGCGACGAGTGAGTCGCACGAAATGGATGGCAGAACCACTCCTTGGCCCGAAGGATCTGTTGGCGTTTGATGGATGGCGACAGCTGAGGCCTTCTCGTCAAAGAGTTGAGCCTCAGAGATGTCGGATTGATGGTGAAAAAATGAGGGAGAGCTGCTTTTGAATACAGAGAAGCATGTAGTGTATATTTGGCTAATTTACAACACCCTCTATATATTGATTCATCACAGAACAAATACCAAAGAAGTACGGATGCTAAGGTAGACTCTGCTTTCTAATATGACTTACAGAGAGTGGAATTTTAAAAAGTGTTTACTTTAAGAAATTTATTCAAAGTATTTACTACTCGCTCAATGGCGATGACTGATCCCTCTATAGAACGCTGTGGATTTTTAATCATTAACTAGGGTCTGGAGATTTGTGCTCCTTCTGGGAAGTGGACTTTAACATCTTGGTGGTTCCGAGCTTAATCAGGGCATCATAGCAACGAGTCATTGGTGGCAAGGCGGGGCAGGTGGAGAAATTAAAAACACTCATGCATAGATAATACCCGAGTCGTGCCGCAAAGAGTTTACCTAGTTTACCTGACTGCCAGGAGCCAGGTGCTGGGAACGAGGAGCGCAAGTCGATAAGCCACTGGCGCGAGGGAAAGGATGTTAGCAAGATGAAAAAATGCTGGGCGAAAGCTGGAAAGTCTGGCCATATTTACGTAAGCTTAAATCGCAGCATGTGTGGAGCTGCAGGAAGCGTCTGCCATGTGTTGCAAATTTTTGCAGTTCCCGACTTTCTCTGGCTTTTCCGCTTCTGTTCTCTGTTCCCTGCTCTCGAATAAACTATGCGGCGGCCACAGTGCGTATGAGTTATGCAGATAACGACTGCGGCTGGCTTGGCGACCGCCACAGAAAGTGTTTTACTCAAAGGCATCGTAATTCTTCAGCGGCCCTTCCTAGCCCCGCTTTTCCTGCTTTCTCCTTTGGAACTTCTCTCACACAGAAAGAAACGGAGGTGAATTGAAAATTAAGAAAAGGCTGACTGAAAGTAATGCTCCTTAAAGGATATGCATGACTGAATTAAAAAAGTTTGATTTTCACTTGTTTTCTTCACCAATTATTTATAAATTCATAAGAAAAGTTTGTTGAATTTATTTATTGGCTTATTGCTAATTATTGTTTCTTAATAATATCTCTGAGATATCTTTCAAGCATAATTTATGTGATAAATGAAGACTGATTTCATTTATAAATGAGTCTTATAAGAAAGGCTTTTCTTAAGTGACCCGAAGGCTGTTAGTATTTTTCTGTGTGCATTGTCATCTTGCCTGAAACTTCAATTTCTGTATCTGCGACCCGCTCTGAATTATTGGCGACTTGGGGAGGGAGTGAAGCCGAAAGAAAGACGACCGCCCCACCGACTCTTACATTCTGCTTTTGGCCGACAAAAGTTTCCCACTCGCTCTGTATTATTTTTGCAAGATGATATTTTTTATCTGGCGCTGAGCGCGTAGCTGCTCAAATTTAAATTAAAACTTCGGCACTTTTGCATTTTATCCTTGACTTTATGACTTTGGGTTAACATGGCAATGAAGTGATGCCGTTGCTCAGCTTCGAATTTTCCTCATTTCGCAGAAGAAAAGGGAGAAAGGCCGGGGCGGCGGCGGTGGAATGCGTGTGAAACTTTGTGTCGACATTTTGCGGTTGTAAAGCGTCAAACGCTTAAAACTTAAATAGTTTTTTCCTCCTCTTGTTGCTTCGTTATTTTTGCTCCTTTATCGTTTTATTTTGGCCGAGTGAAACGTTTTTGCTTTTATCGCCCAAGTTTGAGGGCTTTGATTTTGCGTTAAAAAAAAAGTTAGACTTCCACCCATCGCCCCCATAAATACCCTTTGCATCCCGCTTAATTTTATGAAAATTTTGCATATTTCCGTAATTTTCTAGCCTTTTTTTGCGACAGCCACAGATATTTTTTATGAGAGCGAGTATTTCCTTATCGTGGTGCTAAAATGCGAAGTGCTTATTTGAATATTTTATAAATTTTTCATTCGCGCCTTATTTCGCAAAATATTTTCGCACACATTCTTTGCACAACTTTGACATTGAGGCGTGCGTATGGGTGTTGGTACGGCGTCCGTGCGTGTATGTGTGTGGGTGTGTACATTTTCGGTGTACGTGTGGGTGAGTGTGCGGCTATATGCTAAATGTCTGAAACACGTCTGTCTGGTTGCTAAAGGCCAGCACACATTATGCCTTGGTCCTGGCTCCTGCACTTGCCCCAGGTTCCTCCATTCTCACCTCCTCACCTCCTTCCTCTCTGCCCCAGAGTAAATTTGCATACACACACACATGGGTGTGTGTGGTTTGGCATTCATTTTCAGTTGAAATTTATGCAATGGCTTAAATAAGCGCAAAAATGCCATTTTAGCCACAGCAAGTGACAAAATGTGTGTTTCGCTGGGCATAAAAAAATAATTATGCAACGAATACAAGACATTTTTGGGACTGGTGTCGAAAAGTACACAGAGGAATTTCTTATTGAGATCTCTTCAAAATTGTAGTTATATCATGCTCCATGTTAATGATAGTTTAAGAAAACAATGTCTTTTAGAAGATTAATTTGTGTTTAAGTTGTTTATGTGTATCCCTTTTGCCTGTGAGAGTTTTTATAGGACACTTTCCGAATTAATAATAAAATTCAGGGCTCGATTTTCCTCTCTGCAGCTTGGCAAACATGAATTCCCTTATTTTTATTTCCCTGCAAATAGAATAGCAGGTGCTTGAGCAATTTTCCGGGGCAAAGTGAAACTTTATGCAATTGCCAAAATGTTTTCAACAGCATTTGCATGTGGCCTTCGGGGCGAGTCTGGGTATTTACACATTTGTCAGGACAGGAGCATGAGCACTCCTCGACGACCCGAGACCACCGACCGCATTTAGTTTCGTTGTTGATTAAGTGCCAGAGTGCAAGTTGGGGCCGAGAAAGTTTGCCTTTGCTCTTGACCAGCGCCGAACTCGAAGTTCTTAATAAAAAGAAGATGTTTTCGGCTCCGGCCTTTCCCGGATATCTGTCGGGGCTGTGAAGACTTGGGCCTGTGTAGTTTCGCAGTTCAAAGACAAACAAGTACGTCGGGGGCCAACGTGTCGTATACTTGATTGTGTATGCAAAGTACTTGCAGCGTTTTATGTGAGATTCAATTTCCCACACCGCTCCGCTCGGCTGCTTATGCAAAATCAATAAAAGGCATGCGGAAAATGGGGGAATAGCAGAGTGCAGGGAAAATATTTACCCATGTCAAAGGGGTTATAACACCTAACCTGTGTGTCTGTCCCCTGGCGAAATCGAATCCAACAAAAACAGAACAAAAACAAGAAAGCTCAAGCAGAAAGCTGAACACCGAAAGCAGCACAAAGTGATGTGATGTGATGGCTCCATTTCGCAGAAATCGAAGGTGAACGAGTTTGGGGCCACATCAGAAATCAATTTCCTGTGGCGCCAAAAGGGAAAGCGCACGGCGAAAGCCGGGAAGCGAAAACTTTCCCGAAAAAAGTTAAAGCCAAGATGAAGGAAAGTTGCTTCATTCGCTGGCAACTTTTACCTGTCGCTTACGCAATAAAAACATTGCCGGCTGCTGCCACAATCAGTCAAACAATCAATAGTTTGATTAGGTTTCTCTGCCACATGTTGACTTTAAGCGAAAAATTAGCCCTAAGCCCCCACCGACCAAACTTTTCCGTCCACCCCCTGCCACAACACATAAACAAAGATGAAACTTTGAGCTGCTGCTGCCGGTTATCTGTGGGGCATAGAAACTTTCCCCGAAAGATACAAAAATAAAAAACGCCAAACATATAAAATATTTTTAGAGAGACCGAGACCGAGAGAGACAGAAGGGGATACATATGCTTACTGCCCCGTGGCACTCGAGTTGACATTTATACACGAGTGTGCAACAAGAAAAACAGCTCAAAGTCAAAATGGCCAAAATATGCACATAAATTTCATTTCTAAATAAAAACAACAAGTCGGGAGGAAGCCCAAAATGAAAATGGGTCCGGCAAAAGTTGCAAATGTGCAGAGATAAGCGCATATAGCGCTGGCAACAGCAAAACAACATCAACTCGCATCCCGAAATGTAATGAAATTAAACAAATTGCTTGGATTTTCCTCGGTTACCTGGCTTTTGAATCATTGTCAGCGAGTGGCAAAGTTTTTAGCAAGAGCCCTTCCTCCTCCAGACAAATCCCAGCGACATACAAATGAGTTGTCTTAAGGGGCGGGAAAAAAGGGAAAATAAGGAAAATAAGGATGCTAAGGAAGCTCCAGCTTCTGCTGCTGCTGCTGCTGCACAGCAAACGACAATTCATGTAAATTGCTTAATTTATTAGACTTTTTCAGGGGAAGGCAGTCGGTTTCCCTCGTCCCAGCGAGGCTCCCTGACTTTGACAGCGTCGCGACTTTGGCTTAAGTATTACCAATTGTTGTTGCTGCCGGCTTTTCTATTTGCGCTCCGCTACAATTTCCTGACGGGCTTTTGTCTCGGGTGGAAAAAAGTTTCGCAGCATTTCCCTGTTTTCCATCTTATTTTCTTTTGGCTTCGGTTCGGGGCCCTGTGTTTTCTGTGTTCTGCGCATTTGTTATCTTAATTCATGTCATTTAAAATAAAACAACAACAAGCTGAAAAAATAAGCGGGGAAAAGTATGCCACCACTTGTTCCTAAATAAAACTCAAGGCAATTGAATTCACGGCAGATAGGTGGAGGTGAAGTCTCAGCTAGGATCCAAACTTTGTGTAATACGCGGACAGATTAAAAGTTTCGCCCTAGCACATATCACGCATACGCCACCGTCGCCGCCGCCGCCGAGGCCAAGTGCCTGTCTCGCGTTACGCATACGCCTCGTTGGCCGCACAGGGAGGTATACACAAGCCGTGTCAGCTTAATGGCAGCATTCATACAAATCAGAGTTGCCCGCCCGTCGCTTCCGGGCTGCCATTGCACTTTTCAGCGCTGTTCTCGCTCGTGTTTTTCCCTTTCTTGTTGGATTTCCTTCATCTGAGTTTTTGCTTATTTCTTTTTTTTTTCGGGGTGGTCGGAACATGAATTTATATGGCAGAAATTCAAGAAAATGCACAGGAAAAGAGGCGGAAAACAGCGCGCCAGCGTAGAGTACAAGAAAAGCGCGCACTTGGAAACAAGGAGGCACATGGCATTACTGACAAAAACTAGGTTACAAGTTGAATCGTGAAACTTCGACTTGATGTCTAGATTTTTAAAGCAGCTTCCAGACTTCAGAGTCGGAGGACGGGGGTATAAAGTAAAAACATACCCAGGACTGGAGAATATTGTTGAGTGATTTTCCTTGACGAAATAATGGCAGTTTCAGTTTATATTAGTTTCCATGGCGTAACAGCATCTCTCGAAGATCACTCGTATTTCACTCACTTAACTTGGCTTACACGCGTCGTCGTTAGTCTTTCGCTCGTCACATTTGCCGGCTTGGCCAGAACTGCTTCGCTTTGTTGGCCACTTTCAACTGGCAAACGAATTGGCAGGAGCCGACTTTCGCGGGATTTCCCCCTTTAATTCGCCGCAGCAGCTTCGGCGGAAAAACGAAGAGAGGCTGGGACTTTTTCGCACTCTCTCGCAGGCGAGGCGCTCTTCCTTCGCCGGTATAACAGTTCATCCTGTTCCAGTTTTGGGTGTTCGGTTGCTCTCTGCTCGAGTGTGTGTGTGTGTGTGGGAAATTGTGTCATTAGGTGCATTTGTTTTCGTTGGGGCTGTCCAACTAGCACTCCCCTAGCACACCCACTCACACACCTTTGTTGCTGCTGTTTATTTGCTTCATCTTCATGCCGTGTCACTTTTCGAGTGTGCGAGTGTACGGGTGTACGGGTGTGCGAGTGTACGAGTGTGTGTCAACCTGGCGCCGCTCATCTAACTAAATGCCAACAATTATGTTTTGGAGTCTCATTAGTTGCAACTTAAAGTGTTCTAATGTGTTGCCGTGTGTGAAGAACGATGCCGTTAATGATGTAAGCGCCAGCTGTGAGCTGAAAGCATAAAGCTGAAACCTGAAAGCTGAAAGCTGAAAACTGGAAGCCGAGAGAGAGCTGATGCCAGCGGAATCAAGTCAAGTGGTCCCCCATATGTGTGTATATATGATACAGGTGTATATAAGGTTTTTTTGGGGTCGAGTTCGTGCCACCCGGCGCTTTGTTAATTGCTATTACCTGACCCACACTGATGGAGAATCGCTCGAAGCCCCTAGAGTTTGATTTTATGCGATAATTAAGTTCAATAGGAACATCAGAGGTTTATTTACCCTAATATTATATCAAGTTAAAGTTGAAATATAATTATAACCTAGTGGGCTTCGCATTTCCTAGAAGCCATAAACTTATAGGGAAAATTTACTTATATTCAAACTGTAATGATGTTCGGTATATATATTTATGTCTTAAGTAATTGTTGCTTAATTTTGTACTGCAGCCACTGACTTGCCTTAATTTTATTCTTAAATTAAGCTGGATTTGACCCTCCCTACAGCCATTGGAGTATGGAAATTTGAATTTTGCTGCTGGTCCGTAGCCCCCAAAGGACTCGATGGCAATGCCAGGTCACTGAGTGAGCTGAGCTAAAAAAACAAAGCGTGTGCCACAATATGGCACAACTAATCACGCTGACGTTGACAGAAAATGCACTAAACAAAGGGCCAAAATAAAACGAGCCACAACCACACCGAAAGACTACGGGAGGGCCTGGCCATAAAAATCGCATGCGAGCGAGGACTGGTTTAATGAATGCCCGGATCCGGATCCGGGTCCGGGGTCCGAGGAAAACGGAACCAGAACACAGGTTAGCAGGTTGGGCTCAGTTCAGGTGCCTGTCGTGGCCAACTAATTTAAGCTGCGCCTTGTTATAATTACGCCGAGCAGCAACAAAGCTGTTGGAAAATGATGCGCACGTGACATCCGGAACAGTTCCCTCCACCGTCCGTCGCAAGTCAAAAGGCGGCGGGTGGAGGAGGGAAAGGAGACGGCGACGGAGCCGGAGATGGAAATGGAGCTGGGAAAATCAGCCACCAGTCAGCAGTGAAAGCCACAGCGTCAGAAAAAAGGGTTGTCGTGGCGGACTGTAAGGAATACCAAATACCCTGTTTTTTATGCCAGGGAAACAAGGTTGTACTACTATAGTCCCCTGAAGGTTTTGGCAAGGAAAAAAACTTGGTAGAACTGTCATTGAAATTTGAAAACATTATATTTTTTCCCCCTACATACCCCTGGAACTCGACCAGTAATGGATGCCGGAACAAAGGCCAGGCCAACGAGTCACACGCGCCAAAAGCAAACAGAGCAAAATGCAGTCTTCGCGGGCTTAAAACCAAGCTCCATTCTCAGCTTAGTTTTTAGAAAATTATGAGTGGGTGGCAGACCAGGGGGCTTTGCATTTTTTATACAATTTTCCGGGATTATTCGGCTCTTGGCAGCGCGGCGTGTTGGGGGAAGGGGAGGTCAGGTGAGGGAAAAAAACGCAGAAGCCCGGGGAGGGACTCAAGAAAATTAGTCGCGCTTTGCGCTCGCGTCGGAAAGGAATAAAAAGTGCAGCCAAGGAGCGAAGTGTAAATTTACTTCCGCTGCAAATTGTGGGCGTGCTGCCCGCTCGCTGACAGCTGACTCGTGGGCGTGGCCAGTAGGTGGACAGGGCAGGAAGCAGGGTAGGAAAAAAATGCAACTTTTTCTAATTAAGCGTACGTGCGACTGTCAACGGCTTCAGCTGCTGAGGCAGCGTGCTCTTTACTTGTACAACTTATTGTCGTTGACAATAGTTTTAATTGAAAAGCGCCGAGCTCCGCGCCGCTCCCCTTCGAGCGTGTGTGTGGGTAGGGGATGGAGTCCTCCTAGGGCGGTTGGGGGACTCCCCCAGCTCCTGAGCTCACCTCTGACAATTCAATCAACGCTACAAATGCTGACTCGTTTATTTTTCAAGACGCCCAGCTAAAAAGGCACTGAGACAACAGAAGGATTTTCAAAACTCCCGAACCCTACTACAATTTAATTTTTTTATGAAGTTTATTATATGAACTCAAAGTTAGGTATTAATTTTTTCTGTAAATTAATTAAATTCTTTATGATGCCCGGAACTTAAATTCTTTTCTCTCCCTGCATGGCTGCTGAGGGAGGACAGCTTAACCGGCATTTGTCTTTGTAAGTGCGTCTTGCTCGGGGCGATGGCAGGGCGTCTTGGCCGCCACTTAGCTGCTGACCATCTGCAGCTTCGGCGCCAAGAGCGGAGCGGCTTGGCGCGGCTCTAATTGAAGTTCCCCTGGATGCCGGCGGCTAAGTGGGTGGCGAGGGGGCGGCCGGTGGGTGGCGGCATAACTCAGCCGCATGCTAAATCAAGAAGCGTCTCAGCTCGGAATCCATTTCCCATAGTCATGCACTGGCAGCGAACATTTATCAAGATGATGGCACATGCACAGTTTACCTGTGCGCCATAAATAAGTAAGGCATCTCGCCTCTCTCGGCTCACCTGCACTCCCCGCGCCCCTCTAGGCGATGCAATCAGCGCCAGGAATCCCCGCTGCCACGCCCCTGCCAGCCCAGTGTCTGGGGAGGAGGCGGCTGCTGGCTGCAAGTTTCTTAATTTTCGTTTGCCGTGAATTTGCTCACATATTCGCCGAGCTTTGCGCCTACGTCAGGCTACTTTTATCTTTGCTCCTTACACTGGGGAAAAAAGGGTTATCCGGAGGCAAGAAATTGATGGGGGATGTGGTGGGGAACTGAGAGGATTTTCCAGGGGTTTTATAAACATTTTCTACAAGTTTAAGTGTTTAGTAGAGACGTATTTATGCATTTTTAATCTTCATGCAGGTAAATCGACATCTAAATTTGATTAGCTTTCTAAATAATTTATTTAAATTTTCAAGACATTTAAAAAATATTTTTCATTATTTTATTAAATAGAAAGAAACATATTTATATATTATTTCCTTGACAGACAGGCAAAATATTTTTGTTTAATACGTAAACTTGTGTAAAAATATCTTTTGATGACTTAAAAATAAAGTCAAACTTTTTCAAAAGAATGATCTTATTTTCCTATTTTATTAATCAATTAAATACCCACAATCATGTAATTGTAATTGTGTAAATAATTTTCCATAAGCCCTTTTATACCTAACAAACTTTAAGTCAACAACTCGATTATCGGCTCACATTAGCTTGGAGATGGCTTCGGTACGCAGATGATTGATAAAACTTTGAGGAGATTGAACCATAATTGAATGGTTTTTGGATTACTTTCGATTCCCCGAATGTGTCCTTGATTTCTGTGCGTTTTGCAGTGCACTCCGGTGAATATTGTTGTGCAGCTTGGCGTAGCAGAAAATCGCTTAAGACGACGTAGTGCAAAGTTTACCCTTTTCGGGGGGATTCCCACTCACAGCCAGGCAACACCCACCTGGGCAAGTTTTACGGCTCCTGCGACTGCTTCAGTCATCAGTTTTGAAGTTGAAGTTTTGCCGGGTTTGCATCTCGCATCTCGCTTTTCCGTATCTGTATCCGCATCTTTCCGGCTCAACTTCATCGACATCGTTTACCTTTCGATTCGTTTCGTTTCGTTTTGCAATCTGTAATTACGAGCAGCAGCCGCTTTGGGTGCTTTTTGGGTTTAACTTTCAACAGCTGCCAGGAGGAGTCTCTCCTCCCAATCCGCTGAGTCCTGGCATCATCGTTCTTCAGCTTGAAATATAATCGACATTGTCGATTGGCGCGTGTGTTTTGCGGTTTTTGCGCTGAAAAGTTTCGTGTTAGTTTTGTTTTGGTTGGCATTTCTAATGCCTTGGAAGAGGGTTCTTGTCGATTTTTAGATAGCATATTTTATGATGATGTTTGCTTGGGTATTAACTTTATTCTCGCTTGTTTATGCCGGGGAAAGTGCGTTTCATTAAGCTGCATTTGATATGCATACGAAATTCAGCGAGGAAGAGTCCCCGGGAATCCTTTGACTGACGCTAATTAGAAAAGTTGGCCCAATCACGGGTAACACTTCCGCCTTAACCCCCCGGCGCCGTTCTTTTTTATGTTTCCTCCTTTTGCCGCCATTAACGCAACATTGACGCTAATAGAGACGACGACTTTATCGAGGACTTTGCCAATAAGAGTTCGCCAACAAGTTTAAAATTGTCTGCATGCCCTTCGATGGCGGGCAGAAAAGGGATAAAAAATCAAGGCGCAAATGACGGTTCACTTAATTTGCATTTAATTACAAACTTCTACAAAGAGCTCCCGCCACGCTAAAGACTTAGCTGGAAAAACCCGAGTTACCCCATCTACGAAAATATTTACACAGATACCGAAATACGTTTGCTTAAATATTATTTATTTGGCTGGGCTGTTTGTACTTGCTTCATGTGACTTTCACTCATCGGTTAGGCGCCACTTAAAAGATTAAAAAACATCCAAGGGCACCGAGTGAGGGAAAGTCATCAGCAAAGTTTTCGCAACCGCGGCAATGTATGGAAACAAAGTGCGGGAAAATGAAAATCAGTTGATATACAGCTCACGCAAAAGCCCTAAAAAGAACAGAGCAAGTGAAGAAGGCATCACAACAAATTAATGAATAAATAAAAAACATCAAGTAAAAGCATGAATCTCGCCTTAATATATATTGAAAAAGTTTTGCTTATGATATTTTTATAGGGCCAGGGACGATGGCTTCTTAATGAACTGAGTTCTGGGAGCTGCCGCAACAAAAGGCATTCACAAATTAGCATTTGCCCGCAGCCCCACTGCCTTGACCCACATAGTTCCAACTGGTGGTGGTGGTGGCGATGGTGGTGTCCCGAATTTAAGTGACGTGCGTGAACTTTCGCATTTCGTGCACGTCCTTCTCGTGTCCTCCCTGCTCCTGTAAGATCCTGCTCCCATTCCATAGGTTCAGCTCCCTTCAGCTCACAGTGGCGCAGGAGGGATTCAGTAGGAGGGAGTGCTTGGTAAATTGTTTATCTACCTTACCTATAAATAAATATCACAAAATTGTTGCTAAAGTTGCTGAACAGCTGTTTGACTTATTAAAGTCTTAACTAATTAATTGACGTGAGTTTTTCTCTTTCAGTATATATAGTTAAATATTTTTATACACTTTTACAGGAAGCTTTTAATTCTCCACCAAGAAAAGAGTGTTCTTTCTTTTTTCTTGTAATTTTTACTTCATCTTTGTTAACTGTCCGATCAATAGAATTAAATATAAAAGATATAGAGACGGGAGGCCACTGTATGCCGTCTCCCTGCGGCTTGTTGAATTTCGTTGGCAAAATGAAAGCCATTAAGCGAATGGCTGGCTTCCCTCTTCTTTTCCCAGAATGAATATTTTTATGCTGCAACTTGGAGGGCAAGTTCCTCATTGGAGTTTTGATTGATAAATGTATTATTTTTTATTGCCTGCGCGCGGGCTTTTCCTTTTCTTTTCCATTTTCCAGCTTCAATTCCCTGCCACTTTGCCGGCACTGGCAGTGGCTTTTATGGGTCTACCTGAACGTGAGGGCAGAGTCCACGGAGCCTCCTCCTCCTTAGCCAACAGCAGTTAATTTTCAAATTAGCTGGCCCGACCGAGAGAGCCTTTTAATTACAAATGCCAAGGAGGCGGCTGGAAAAAAGAAGAAGAAATAGAAAAGAGGAAGCGCCTCGGAGCGGCAACAAATGTCTGATTAAATAAATTGGCACAAATTAAAAGAATATGCTGCCATGGCAACAATTAAATCAAAATTCTTGAGTAGCAAGACAGCCCACAGGCCACAGGGGAGGCTGTCGTCGCTTTTGATTACATAAAAAACAAGCTAATTACGTGAGCAAGGAAGCAAGGCGGCAGCCAGGAGCATAACCATCCCGCGCTAGATCCTTTTGATGTAAGTGGGCGGCGGGCTGTAGGTGGACCCACTGTGCCATATGTTTTTATGTCAATTTCCATTTAAATTAGCTGCCAGGAGGACAGAAGGGCCAGGCTGGAGCCAGTCAGGAGCCGCTCCTGGCCAGGCACTCTGCCAATGATTGAATCGCATTGCCCGCACGGCTTGGCTTCATTGTCGACTGACTGCCTGCCAGCGCGTATTTACAAGGAATTTTAAATAATTTCGCATATGCAAACCGATTGCAAATTGAGAGCGAATAACGCAAATGGAAATATTCAGTTTTAATAGCCGCGGCAGTAGCGTTGAGAGAATGAGAGGGACTTACAGAGTTTATTGCACCTTGAGGTGAAAACAGACACTGCAACAAAATCGAACAAATTGACTGAAATTTTAATTCATATTCAGGAAAAATTGCTAGGAAATGTTATGAAATAAAACCTAGTTGAACTGCTGTACCATTGAATATTTTAATATATATAGCATGACTATTTATTCATTATTTTACTACTTTTCCCAGTGCCAGGACCCTTTTCAAGCCCGTCCACTCCTTCGATTATAATATGTGTGTGCACACCCATGTGTGTGTGTGGGCCCCGGGAATAATCGACGAGGCAATGGAGCGTGCCATCAATCGATTTCAATGGCAATAACTGGCATAGTCTACTTTTGTGCGCTCGGCTACAATTGCTGCGGCCCGGGCGTGAAAGTTTTTAATTGCCCGATCCGATCCGGAGTCCATGGTCCATGCACTCTGCACTCCGCCCGCATTCCGTCCAGGACGAACTGAAGCGCACCGCAAACAGGAAACTCGGCGCGGCCACAAATCATAATAAAAATATGAAACAAGGCCAAGCGCGGCATTGTAATACTAGCGCACAATTATTAACATGCACGGCCACTCGGGCCGGGCCAGCAGCACAAGTGCGCATTGTTGAAGGTATTTCGACTGCGAAATCGAAAACTGCGCCCTCGCCACTGTGGCAGTAGTCCCGCCCATATGAGTAATGAACTGGAAGCCAAAAAAGCCAAGGAACTGCATTAGAACTAAATGCTAAAGTTCATTTTTCACATAATTAATTAATTGTTGTTTTGTGCCGGCAGAAAAACACAATAGGTGAACCTTAATTAAATGAAAATAAATTTCCCAGCCAGACACACACAAAAATAGCCAAGAGGCGCCACAAATGCGTGAAATAGGTATTAGGAAAATGCTGTAAAGTTAAATGAATGTGGCCAGGAATGTGTTACCAAAGCTTCACCAAAAAGGTAGTTATTTCGACAACTAGTTTTAAATAACATTAAATAGGGAATGGTTTACATTCAAGGGTTACATGTAGATTTTATAAAAAGGGAACCAAAAAAAAAATACGGATTGAGTATAATTTATAAAGGATAGTCTGAAAAGTAAACGTTTTTAATCGTAAGGAATACATATATTTATTGCCACCGCCTAAGACCCAAGATCATTGGCCTACCAAGGCTTACCTTTTGACTTAATCTTTTCCTTACCAAAAATGCCAAATATCACAAATGGCGGAAGCTGCCAACTGGCAACTGGCGAACGCCACTCGGCTCATTGTGATGCCACTGGCGTGCGCCTGCCGTGCTCCTGCTGACAAATTATGCTGTTTTATGCGTTTGTCGCCAACTTCAGCACCCACACATTCGGCTAAAAAAAGAGGGAAGGAAGGAGCACACACATCCTCCCGCAGCATCAAGATAAACGCACGCTTGAGAGACACGGCTCGACCCCAAAACCTCCAAGGACCCGGGGCCTCCGTGTGGCGTCTTGTTTTCCTCTGAGGTCTGCCCGAGTTATTGCGCCGATGATGAGGTGGACCAAGTGTGAGCCAGCAGTTCCCAGGGGCATTTCCGACTGGCTCAGATATTATGGATATGCGGCATGAGCGAATTAGATGCGCATCTGCAGTGAGAAAAGTTACCAGGCACGCTCTTATAGCTGGAAATTAATATATGTAGATAAATATTAGAAGTTTCAAAACTATAAGCAATATTTTAGGCTCTGTTTAAATAACATACATATTTTTAAATAGTTTTCTAGTGAAATCAATTTTTTTTAATATTTTATTGTCGAAAAATTAAGATTTTAACGGCAAATCGGAAGATATGCGGCGTTTTGCTCTTTTCATTTTTTGCTATAATATGCTCTCAAGAAGCCCTCAAATATTTTCATTTTTAAGTTGACATTTTAATACCCTAATTTTTTGGACAAGACAGACATAAAAATAACCATAACTAAGCCAAAACAGCCTTAATTTCAATTCGGAAAGCTTTTCTTTGGTAGATTTTAGTTAATTAATCAATCTGCATATATAGTTTTGAAATTTAGAAAAATAAATTTCTTGTCCATTTTTGACAATTTTAATGATGTAACCCCTTATAAAATTTTAAAAAATTGGCAAAAAATTTAATTTAAATTTTTTTATGAATTTTATTGTAGAATAATTAAGATTTTAACGGCGAATCAAAAAATATACGGCATTTGGCTATTAATCCATTTTTGGCCAAACTATGCTCTCAAGAAGTCCTCAAATATTCGCATTTTTGAGTCGACATTTTGGCCAAATTTTTTTTCAATTATGTCAAATATTTTATATATTTTTTCCAAGAAAAGCACTTATTTTTTTTCAGTGCTGTAGGGAGCAGGACATAGCGCGTCATAAGACGCGTTAATATTTCAGCTGCGACAAAGTCAAAGTCGGAGGCACCTCCAGCGACAACGCGTAAACAAATTGACAGCTTATAAAAACCTGGACGTCATGTGCCCGCCTTGGAAGCGTTTTATTATGCCATCCAAGTTATGTGCCAGCCAACAGATTTTGTTGTGCGTTTGTTGTGCGTGTACCTGCTGTAAAACCGGGGCAGAAATTAATTATTTACATCGGCAGAAACGTGTCCGTAATATGCAATATGCATCAAAAAGCCAAACTAGATGGGTTTCTTTGGTGCGCAAGGCCTCGATTGTCTCGCTGATTTAATTAATGCCTTGATTCCCTGCAGTCGACAGATTCTTAAATATGGCAATCTCATTAATAGAATATAAAGGTAATAATATATGCACATATACGAGTTAAATAAAGGAAATCCCGCCTATAATGAGCTTAATCGGTTGAATGAGAGTAACCACCGTGGGATATCACAGCGGGGCTTATCGATTAAAGGTGTTTCATACATTACGGGAGTAAGTAAGAATTGTTTTAAATAAATGTGTTTACTCTGCTTAAAGCTCTACTATTAGGAACAGTCTTTGAACTTCTCAGAGAAATATTATAAATAAATTTTTACTTTACTGCCAAGGACGACCCCGGTTCGCCCTGTGAATTAGCCTACTATCCACCTGCTCGCCGGGCAGCTAGCTAGTCTTGGGTCCACTTTGATCTCGGCAACTATTGACAAAGGCTGCGACCGAGCAAACATCTGGGCTGCCATGGGAAATGCAAACAGATTTCCCAATGGGAAGGCAAATAAATAAATCGCGCGTGCTACCTGCCCGAATAGCCTGGGCCCGAACCCCAGGATGCGCGGGTCCTGGGGTTATTTTTCGGTTTATTATTTATATTTCGGGGCCGCACCCTCCGTTGTTGTGCATTTGCGGTGGGCAAACAGCATAAATCCAACGCCAGTTCGTGTAATTTAATACGTTCCGCTAATAGCGTTTAGTGACAAGCCTCACTGGCAGTTTTTCGGGCGCGGCATTTGATTTTAGTTGCGGCATCAATTTTTCATGGTTTATACAAATTGTGCGCTCATAATTCGAGTAATTATGCTAAAAGTCATTTGGGAGCACTCGTGCGCATTTATGAATTGTAATGTGATTTTTAACACCGCATCACAATGGCTAAAATTAAGCCCAGTCTTTTGGGAAAACAACTGATGTGATTTAATTGGGCCATACGAGCCGGGGAGCTGCTGCAGTTCATCGACCTGGCACAGCAGGCCAAATCCTTTGATTTGGATACGACGCCTTTGGTTGCCCGGCAAATGCCATTGAAATGTTCCGAGACTCGATTCACGTCACTAGCACTCCAAGGAGCCGCAGACTAGGCCGAGACATTGGTTCAAAGGCCATGTCTAGACGAGGGCACATTTCATCTGGTGGCGTGATTGGTAAAGGCTTCTGTTGTGAGGTCGGATTATGAGCTGAGCCCATGCGAGTCCAATTTCAACTCCTGGCAGCGGGTAATTGGGTTTGTTCTCTAGTCTGCAAATAGGTTTGGGAACTCTCGATTCAACAATAACTAGCAATAGTCGGCAGAGGCTATCCTTTAGGTAATAAGGATTAAAAGATAAGTCTTTCCAAGCATGTTTATCGGCACTTAAGAAAGCTGCCAGAAAGCCTCGCATTCCTGGCCCCCTTTCATTGGTATTTGGGTCTCAGATAACCCGTTCAAGGTGCGATGACTTGGTATGCAAATATGGAGTAATTCGATAGCTCAGTCGGTTGGGATCCGACGCCCACTGAGCCTTGTTAGGAGACCTTAGAGGTGGTCTCTTGGCCATTGAATTGATGGTAATGCGAGGAAGATCCTTCCAAGTAGACCGATGCCCCGCATTTGTTTTCGGTCCACGGAATGTTTGTCTATTTATTAAATAGGCTTGCAAATGTGCCTGCTGTCCAAATGTATTCGTTCAGCTCGGTTACTTATCAAATGCTCACTTTGATTTGTTGGCTACCAAGTTGAATTGGCCACAATCAAATGGACCAAGGACCAGGGACCAAGGACTCGGGCCTCTGAGCCGAGCCGCAAGCTGTTAACCCAAATAATTATGGCTTCATTAACTTTATTGTGTGTGTAAGTGGTTTTTTGATAAAGCTACTGAGTTATAGCCAAAGCACTTGTGGCCCTCCGACCCCCGCCCGCCTCCCGCCGCTCGCCGCCCGCAAATTAATTGCTACGAATTGGGCCGCCCAAATGAACAGAAAAAAATCGAAATCGTTTTGCTAAATGACACAAATTTAGCAAACATTAAATCGTGCAGGACTTTTACGTTTTTTTCCCAGCCAGCCTTTATTTATATTGCCAAAAGGGTTTTTGTGTAACTCGGCTGGCGATGTGTGCACAATTTTCAGACAGACAGACACTGAATACAGGGTGCCCAAGGGCTTGGTTGTTGTCTCCGGCTTGCCAATAACAAGGCGCTGGTTTGACAATTTCACTGAACGAAAAATCATGTTCTTTAGGCTTTGAACTGCGACCAAAACCTTTTAAAGAAAATAAGATACAGTCAATACTTGTTTTTATAACTACCCTTAAATGAGTTACACTGATCGAAATATTTTCTCATGCAATCCTTGTTATTAAAAAACTTTATAAATGTATCAATTAAATATACACAAATAAGTGAGGTATTTAATTTAATAAATAAATAAAATTAAACTAAATATTAGTTATTTATATATATATATATAGTTAATATTTGAAGCTGGGATAAGTTAATTAATTATTAATATAGATATAAAGACACATATTTAATTATTAAATTATCAAACAATCATCCTATACCCAATCCTATATTTAATTTAATTTTCCTCCGTGTTCCCTCCTAAAAATATATCATTTTTCAATATATATACATACGGACTACCTTCCTCAGAGCAGAGAAAAAATATGTATAGAAAATATGAAGGTAAAATTTTACGTAACCGAGCGGTGGTCTATGTAAAACAACAACAACAGCAACAAATAACAACCGCACTATTATTTTTAATGGCCAAACATTACAAGCCACGTGGGCTGGATTTGGCTGGGAGACGGAAAGCGAAAGGGACATAAAAATAAATAAGAACAAATTGGCAGGCAAATGTTTAGTTTGTGGCAACATGTTGCCAACTAGCCCGATTCCCCCGCAACAACTTAAAAGTTGGCCGTGTGTCGCCATCTGCCTATCGCAGCTTTTTCTCTCCTGCCTGCTCCGTGGACATCCCTTGAGTTGCCTTTGAGCTATTTTATAATTAGTCCCAGCCATGACAAAAACTTTTTGGCAAAACAACTTAAGCGCCCTGCCATCGGGGTCCGTTTAGCCAGCCAACCGCACGCGGTGCACGTGAGGAGCCAAAACGGAAAAGGCTACCCTCGACCATGGAATACCCAACCTATTATCTCCCGGATACTGGAAATATTTTAGGAGGCTACTCAACAACATATATATATCCAAAATATTTGTCTACTCAATGAAACTTAAAACATAGTCAGACTTACTTTGAAATTAAGTGCTATATTCTTCTAATTTTTATTAAATATTTTTAATTGTTACAAACGATTGCCCAAATCCCATACACCTTTGTACCTTAGTCTCTGGGTCTAGAGCCAGCACCAGCACCACCAACAATGAGCTACTACACAGCACGATCCCGAGGTGTTTGGGCTGTGCTGGGGGCATTAAATTTTACAGCAAATAATGCACAACATATGTATGCCAAAAATGGGAGAAAAAAGAATGTTGTATGAAATCTGGAAAGTTTTCCGCACGCTCGACTGCGCCTAAATTAGTTTGGGGAGCAGCCAAGGTCTGTGCGAGGCTTAGCTTTTGATTTTGCCCTCGGGCAGCCTCCCACTGCCACCTACCCCTCTCTCAATTAACACTCAACAAAATAATTAAAAAGGAAATATGTTGCATATATGCAAGTAATTTAAAAGGGTAAAATAACTATTTAAATACTGTGAGAAATCAATCAATCAACTTCTGGTGGTAAACTTATGGCGCAGAGTAATGCTTTCTTTGGACAGACTTTAAAGATATATTCTTAATATTTCACCAAACAGATTCACATTTTATCTATTTTTTTTGAGTGCATAAACCGCGCCTGGTGAAAATTTGAAAACTGCTCAACTGCTAATTGGCTGTGGCCAAGCGCTGCCCCAGGCTTAGGGTTTTTTTTTTAATTGGCGCAGCTGCGCTTAGCTTTTGGTGTTTTTGCAATCGAAATTTATCAGAACGGCGGCAGAATTACCAGGCGGTACCCAGGTATAAGCCTTTCGATGTATCCTTGGAGGAGAAAATGCTTAACCACATGCCTAAGTAATATTATTTAATTTTTATGTGAGAAAAGAGACAATAAGATACCAACTGACATAAGTTAAAAAATCTCTTAACGAAGAATAATTAAAGAAAGAGATGGTTCATATATCGGATTGAGTAATCAAAGTTTACTCCCTGATTTTATTTGAAAAAAGAGCGCTTAGCATACACAAGCGGAATGCATTTGTTGTGTCTAGTTTTCTAAGTGAAAAATTATATACGTCGAGGGGAAATCAGTCAAATTGGATTCGGGACTCGTATTAAGGAAATGCATTACTTATGCAGTCCGCTCTCCTTTTGCAAATAAAGCATGACTCGACTGCCGGAAAAGAGGATTGGTTTGAGTCCCCCTCCAAGTGCATGGGAGTCCATCAAGTGTGTCAAAATTGCACTAAAACCTGGAGCAGGGAGAACCCGAGCTGGCAACTCGCTACCTTCAGCCAGCAACCTGCGACTCCAAGGATAATGCCCAAGCCATACTCGCACATAGTAAGCCATACGTGGAGCAGGACTCGACAGTGCGGCGGGAGGGTTTGTCTATATAAATTGCAACATTTCATCAAGTGCTTGGTGATTACGCCGGAGAGGTCGAGGGTGGCGAGCACTTCGAATGTGATTACGTGTCTTATGAAATTGAAAGGATTTGAAGGTGCAAAAGAGCATTAAATTACAGTCTTCCTTTTCCAGCAGGGACTTTCCCCTCAACTCACCAGACAGATGCCGAAAAGTCGCTCTCCCCACCTCGCTATTCTACCACACGCAATTTATAATTTATTATATCATTTTTGCATTTCATTAAAGAAATTTTCAATTTTCTTCTCAATAAGGTAGCCAAGAAATTTTCGGCTATTTGTCTTCGTTTAGGCCATGGCCCTCTGTATCCTGTATCCTTAACTGTGCGTTGTCCTGTCAAAGGGCGGCTCGAATGTTGTTTGCGCATACTAGAAGCCTTTGATCAAAACTTTATAGAATTCTTTTTGGGCAACGCAACTTACTGGAAATTGCATCTGCCGCTGTACACTCACAGAAGAGCATTGCCTTTCCTGTTGTATATTCTATTAAAAAGGAACTAACTGAATGTTAAGCCTGCTTGTAAGTAAAATCTCTCTATTTGGAAAAGAGGCACTTGATTTGGTAAATTATGTCAAGGCTGCTTCCTGAGATTTATTCCGAGTGTATAAAGAGAGCTAGAGGAAATTGCTTTGGATGCAAAACTTTTGTTGGCTGAAGACAATTTCCTATAAATTGCCAATTAGCAAAGTCAATAATTAGAGAGAGAGAGCCGGCTCTGATCTGTCTGAGTTGCATTCGCAACTGGAGTCCCGGCAAAACTTTATCCGAATTTATACGACTTCATCCGACTGGTTACATTTTCGATTCTAATTATAGTTGCCTTGTCTCGGCTCCCCGGCAAGCTTGTGCAGCATCTGCAAAGTGGTTTTGCATACTCGCACTCGCACTCGCACTCGCATCGAGTAAAAATTGATAGTTTTGCATACACGATGCTTATCCCTGCTGCACCCCGAATACAGTTGCAATATCCTTTAAGCTATTTCCGCTTGTTGCTGTTGTGTGGGAACCGAAACGGAAATAACAATGCACCGAGTGGGAGTGCCTCTGCCAGCTCCTCCTCACTCTTACTCGCTCCATCCCGCAGAGATGTGGAGTCTACGGGAGTGCTTGGCCCCATGTGGGGATTTATTTGTGCAAAATCGTCTGGCTGGGGCGACTGCAGCTCGATGGGAATCGAGTGGGTCGGATCTGTGTTAGCAATTAGTGTGTTAGTGGCAACGGCAAGACATTCATATATAGTCATGAACAGCACCTTGTGGCACCGAAGCGGGAGCAGCTCACATAATTATAGCAATCCGGCCATCGGAGTGATGCAGTTACCACCTGGAGTTGGATTAGAATTTTCGCATAGAATTCTGGGCAGCTGCACTTCATAGGCCTATTCAGATGTTCACTTTCGGGAATTGTAATCACCTGGATGGGCACCTGGCTAACCGAAATAATATTCCGTCTTCAAGGCGAATATATGTGAGCTATATTATACTCTGAGGGATATTATATAACATACAGATAAGGCAGAGAAGAAAATGGCACTTAGATTTGTATTTAATTATATCAAAAACAATACTAATTAACTTTCCATCTCAGTAGTGCAGGAATTAGAGAATTAACTATGAGTTACACAAATTTATGCGGTGTTTCTCTGGCAACTATCCACAAAGCAACTGAAAGTGTAGGATTTTCGGTTTTCAACTCGTAATATTACAGCTTAATAAAGTTCACTGGAAGAAAAGCCAATTAAAGCACTCAAATTCAAATTATCAAATATCTTTTTACAAAATGCCAGACTAGACTATACTTACTTATAATATAATATCTCACTGACAGCCATGGAGATTATTGACTCGGCTTTTACCCGATTTATTGAGCAACCTTTCTCGCAGTGTAGCCTTAGTCGGCTACTGACTGTCTATCCATGGCAGAAGCTGGCGCCAGTCAACCATTTGGCTAATTGTCTGCATTTATCAAGCGCCAAACAAGGCAGCGCAAAAAGCGCATAGAATTTATAACAATTGTTTTACAATTTTACAGTGACAAAGGAAAATCACTTAGAGGCATTGTTGTGCGCGTGTGTGTGTCTGGGATGTGCCTTACTTTTATTTTCAGGCGCGGCGCCACTTCTATTTAATATTGTGGAAATTAGAGCAGCAAGCTGGCGGAAATATTTAGCCAATTGGCAACATTATTTAACGGCTAACGGCAGTCCCCATTGCAGGCGCCTTGATTTATGCTGCAGCCTTTTCTTTTCCCTTAGTCGGTGACTTTTCCCCTTTCCCCCTTTCCCCCTTTTTTCTGCTTGGAAACTTTACCGCTCACATGTGTGTGTGCGAGTGTGTGCAATTGTGCACTAATTTGCAGTTAGTTTAATAAATTTTCCACTGCGCCACATGCGTGTGCGCAAAAGTTTGGCGAGTGCGGGTCGCAAACTTTTAATTTCTTGTTTGGCAAGCGGCATTGTGTCATAAATTCTTGCCGCTCCACCGGGCAGGGAAAGGCACAGAGAAAACAATTTAATTTTTTTTTTTAATAAATAATTCTCTTTGGCCGGGTAACAAGCTTATTTTCGATTAAAAAATTACAGGTATTTTTATAGCCCTTTTTGTGTTGTCAAGATTAGTTTTAGGCACAATAAAATACTATATAAAATAGAGCAAAGAAATTAACCAATTTACTCTATTTTATATAATAGAAAATTCAATTTTTAAATGAATTATTCCTTAATAACGAAGCTCCTTAATTTAATTTATTTTGTAACCGATTTAAAAATCGAAATAATGCCTAGTATTTTTTCAAGTACAAGGTGTTCATGTGACCCAGTATTAGATAATTGTATTGGTAATTAATTCCAACTGCAGCAAGGCCTAAGCCGGCGATATCCACAAAAAAAGTTCAGTTTCCAGCAAAATGGCAATTAAGTCAAGGAAACAGTCGCCGCTCGATAAGAAGGCTGTCGCTTTCTCCCTGATTTTTACTGCTTTCCTATGCAAATGACCTGCAATCAGCAGCAAAAAAACTAAAATAAAACAGCAGCCAGCGAGTGCAGTGTCCATAACAAGGGCCAGAACGAGGCAAAAATGTTAACACGAATTAGCCAGAAAGTATGCAGAGATGCTAGATGGCAACAGGAAGCGGATGCAATAAACTATGCACCAGCAGCCATAAAAAAGAGTCCCAGGACGTGCTCCCCTATTGAGTGTCCTTCGAGGAGCTGCACAGGCGGAAGGATTACAGTGGGACAAATTCAAATGCCAAGTAGGGGATACAAAATATTCGAACTTATAGGAATTCTATTTCTGATGTATTAGTATTTTTATATTTATTACAATATTTTTCAGGACCTTCTGTGCGGAAAGCCGTACTGTGGGAACCCTTCGATAAATAGGAACCAAGAGGCAAGTGGGCCACTTGATACCGAGTTGTCTAAGCACTTAACTCTCCTCCGATCCGCTGCCATATCCACCAGCATCCATTCTTCATTTTCCAGCCTGATGTGACACATTTCCAGCTATTGCCACAAGTCAGACTAACGATATGTGACACTTGGCCACACAGAAACACACGCATAAACACTTGCCGGCAAACATAAGGATTATGCAAATGAAGTAAGGGGCCCTTTGAAATTCATAAACATTTAATATTTTATGGAGCATTCATGAACATTTAGGCGGCACTGCAAGTGTCGAATGTGTGCGTGTGTGAGTGTGTGTGTGTTTGGCAAAAACAATTGCCATTGTTTGTTGCTGGCTGCCTGCCGGTCTGCATGTTTATTTGTTGTTTTTTGCTCAACACTTGAGGCAGGCCGCCCAGAAGTGTACATATGTATGCTCGGTATACATGCACGGCTGCACTGGCAAAAAAAAATAGAGATTCTTCCTGATATTCCATAGAAGAAAATATATTTTATTTGATCCAAAGTTAGTAGCTGACTTTGTTTGAGCGATCTTTACAGCGACTTTAGGTCAAAAACAACCGAAAAATCTTGTCAGAGACGAGACTACAGAGTGCACCTTACTGGGAATTCTAGTGCTAAGCTAGCTGGAGCCCCTTGTGTGCCGTGGACATTTTGTAGTCCACATTTTCATAGAGAAACATTCCAGAAGTGCTTCATAGTTTCACAGTTTCCCTCTTGATTTATTTCTCTCTGTAAGCGGAGAACTATATGAATATCAAAGTGTTTTGCATGAATTTCGTGTGCTCCATTGGTGAATTCTACTTGTCATTGTTGCGTGCTGAATAAAAGATGAGCGGCAGCTTGGCTGCCGGGAGAAATTTCGGATAGCAAAGGATGGTGGGGGAGCTGGGAAGTGAATCCGGGGATTTAGGGGCCGGGATTAACGCCGGTGAACTGCAACGGCTAATCACCCAATTTGGTTGCACGATTCAATCGGAATAAGAGCAGCGTAAAGCGGAATAAAATGAGAGCGCAACGGCCATTCACGCAATTAACTAACTTGGCCCGAATGGCACTAAAGCTTTTATCTTATTATCCTGGCGAAATACCCAAAGCGCTGAACGTTGAACGCTGAACGCTGACAGGCCAACACAAACAAATGAAGCCGGCAAGATGGCATAGAGTCAAAGGACCTCTGGAAAAACAGATGGCAACCGAAATGTCCGCAGGTCCTTCGGCCACCGGGAAAAAAGAGAAACAAAAATGGGGAGAAAACAAACCGTATCCACCAGCGAGAAAAGCGCATTATGTCCTAGTCCTGCGTCGTCCCTTTCCGCTCTGTCCTTTTTATTCCGTATCTCTCTCCTGTGGCCGCTTTGTTATTTCGATTTTATTCTCTAACGATTTTCCGCCTTTGATTGCGCACCTTTTTCTAGTTTTTACTTTCCAGTTTTCACCTTTCCACCCTTCCCAGCCCCAGCCCCAGCCCCAGCCCCAGTCGGGGCGGTTATAAATATGAGCAAACATTTCACAAGATATCCTTAATTAAAGCAATTTCCTTTTCGACGGAAAAGGGATGGCGCGAAGGACGCTTGCGTGTGCAGGGCTTGGAATGAAATTTGCAAAAAGGACGGCCAAAGGAAATAAGCTGCCTTGTCCTCGCCATAAAGGTGCGACCGAAAAGCGGTGGGACAATGACCTGTTACGCACACTTGTCCACATCCATACACCCAGCTACACACACACACGGGGCACCCACTGTGGCACCCACGCAACCGCGGGGCAAAAGGGTTAAGAGCGAATCTTCGTGTGGCCATTAACATGAAATTTTTAACAGCAGCCGCAAAAGGAGACCGGAGTTGCCAGGATTTCGGCGGGGTCACGTGGCCCGCCATTGTTGCCGCCCTTTCTTACTTACAACTACTACTCTATCTCCTTCTACTGCTCCTGGCTCCTTGGCAGTAGTTGCTTTTACTTGCATACCCTGTTTGGGAACTTTGCATATTCTTACACCAAGTATATATAAATTGGGCGCATCTTAAATTAAACTAAAATAAATGGTGGATCTGTGTAGGAAAAATCTACTCTTTAACTCTACTCTTAAATAACTTTATTATGTTGAACGTCTTCTCTAAGCTAATAATTAATATCCAAGGTAATTCAACAGTGGAAAGCGGGATCTTAATATAGCCTTTATATAACCTATATATATTTTTGGGCATAATTAAATATCTAATAGTGTTCCTTAGGCTAAAGGATTGAGAGGTCTGCCAGGGTATTCGCAGCTTCGCTATCAACCTCGTTTTTTTACTTCAGTTGTTTTTATTGTTGGGGAGAGCGCCAGGACGTAAGCAGCGCGGCAGGAGCTGAAGCAGCTTTTGTCTCCTGGTCTCGATGTGGTTCCCCCTTTATTTTTAACCAGGCAGTCAAAGAGATGAAGACCGACCGAGAAGGAGAGGCGTCGCTTTGCTCGAAAGTCCTCTTACTCTTTCTTTCATAGTTTTCCGCCGCAGTGCCGTCGTGTCCCGCCCTGCTCCGCTTTAATCCGCCGCGTATGTCCTTGCACAACATCCTTTGCATTGTTTGTGCTATAAATACACGACGCTGGAGGTGCGCAACGAGTGAAATAAAAACACGAAGAGGAACCGCACTCCATGGCAACAATAACCACCCACAACCAGCAGGAGCGGCAACAACAGCAACGGCTTATCCTTGGCGTCTCCTTCGACGGCGTCGCACAGGATGCGCCGCTTATTTATCGCATTTTTATGTGAAATAAACGATTCGGAATTGGCTACGTAAAACATTAATTTTATTGTGGGGGAAATTGAGATTGCACAACGAAACAACAAGCCGTCGACAGGAACAACCTCCCCAAAGATTCCTCTGAGGACTCCAGTTGTCCCCAAATTGATTTTGCTTGTGTTACTTACCCCAAAATAATGTCACTACATAAATCTTGACCTCACATACTAGAGAGAACCTAAGAGATACTGAATGATGATCTATTGGATATTAATTAGTGCCAAATAAACTTCCAGGCTCTTCAAGAGATTAATGCTAGAGAGATCTATCCTAAAAATGTGTAAAATAATACCATTTATTTTACCAGTAAATAAATAATATATGAGTTATATATTTACCCTTATATTTTATTAGGTATTTCACGGATGGTCATGACAAATGCATTAGGTTGACTAGAACAAAACGCATTTTTCATGGCCAAAACTAAAACGAGTAATATATTATTAGTAGAGTCTGAATAGAGCCTCAGATCAGAAGAGAGGTAGAGTCTCGAAATGAAGAAAACAAGCTTAATAAGCGGACTAATCCTAGTATTCGGTTTATTTGGGAGAACTCTTCAAGATGATACAAAAGTCACTCCATCTACTCCACCAGCAAATGCTACAACTTCAGCTGCTGCTGAAGGTGCAAAGACAGAGCCGCCATCCGGAAACCAGACTGAAGGTGCTACTCCGGCAGCCGGTTCAGCACCAGCCGAAGGTGGCAAGTGCAAGCCCGATGAAGTGCTCACCGACACCGGCTGCGTCCTTAAGGGCGTTTTCATGAATAAGGTGATGGTCAATTCCTGGAGAGACATGGGCTTCCATAAGGTAAAGGAGTTTGTCGGCGTGGTGGAGAACACAAGGTGCAGGCGCCACGAAATTATGACCGCCTCCGGCTGCACTATTCGCACATTCGGGTCGATGAGGGCTCCGGTGGTCCACAGCTACCTACACGATAAAAATGAGATATTGCACTCGGGTTCAGTTATACATTCTCAGGATATTATTTCCTCTTATGACGATGGGCCCGAACTGCCCAAGAAGAGGACACACAGAAAGCTAGGCCCTCCGGTTTCGGGACAGGATCGTCCACGGAAGTACGTCTTCATGCCGGGAAGAAGACCTCGCCACGGCAAGAAATGCCGACCAAATGAGGTTCGTGGAATGAAAAATCGCTGCATTCGCAAAAGACGTCACAGGGAAGAACACAAGGATATCAAGATCCCTGATTCCCCCTCCTATTAATTAAAAGCAAACTTAAAAATATTTGATTCATTTGTATTCAGGAGAGGGCTACCTCACACTTAATTATTTTATTTTGGGATGTTGATGCCACAAAATAACTAAGCTATTTCATTTACCAAATGAATATTAACTTAAATATTTCCCATAATTATACAACATAAATATTATCTATAAAGTGGTTATTAACTTGCAAAAATATTTGTGGGGAATTATAGAAAGATGCAAATGTAAATATTATTGTCACAGTTTCTATAAGTTTGAATGTTCCTTGCAATGGATTCTTTCATGGTGCACCAAGACGAATAGATTGGTTAGGCCAATCCCTACCTTGCTGGACCCATAACTTCCAGAAGTTCGCCCTTAGGTGTTATTGAGATCAACGAGAGGATAGTCCAAGAATGAAAGAAATGCACAGCTTAGGCGGACTTATTATAATTCTGTTTTTAATCGGACCAAGTCTGCAAGACAACACAACTGCCGCGACAGCAGCTACTCCCGCAGAAACCACTGCTGCAGCAGCAGATGGAACTCCAGCACCACCTGGAGCAGGTTCGGCTCCAGAGGCAGGTGCATCCCCAGATGGAGGTGGCAAGTGCAAGCCCGATGAAGTGTTCACCGACACCGGCTGCGTCCTTAAGGGCGTCTTCATGAGTAAGGTGATGGTCGGTTCCTGGAAGGACGAGGGCTTCCAAAAGGTAAAGCAGTTTGTCGGCGTGGTGGACACCCCATTGTGCAAGGCCCACGAAGTGCTGACCGCCTACGGCTGTGCCGATGGCAGGTATTCGCGGATGGGGCAGTACAAGGTTCCGGTGCACCACAGCAGCCTGGACCAGGGGCATGTGGTAAACACAAATTTTGGGAGTAAATACGGATACATCCTACCGAATGAAAATGAGGAGGCCACTAAGAAGATACGCCGCTACAAAGGTCCCCCGATTTCGGGTCACAATCGTCCTCGCAAGAACTACATTCTGCCGGGTAGAAGGCTCCGGACTTGGCGCCTATGCCTACCCTACGAGGTCCTTAGAAAAGACGGAACGTGCGTCCGCAAGGAGGGGAAGAAGGGACTCTACGAGCACAGGGATCACGTGTACGGACTCCAGCAGAGGCATCGGCAGAAAGCTAATCCAAACTCTGACAATGGAGCTCATCCAAACTCTGAATCTAATCCAAACCTTCAAGCTCAAGCTAACTCTGAGAAATATTAAATAGATAAATAATATTATTAGTAAGAAGTAATATTATAAAGCAAAATAATATTTTAGGGGCATCTTAAAAACGTCCCTTGGATATTCAGAATAAATATTTATCTAAACCATTTTCATCTATACCTTTCTGTCACTTGTCAAGGAAATTCCTCAAGCTTTATCAAATTGCTTTGAAACCCAATTAGAAGTCTCGGATCAAACCTAAATTATTTATTGAAGATATATAGGCGAAGTGGATGCTTAAATTACAAACATCTCTTGGTTAAATTGGACTAGAAACGTCGCGCAAAGGGGAAGCCTCTGTCACATTGGTCAAACCTGTAGATGTCATGGCAATTATCCAATTTGAACGAAAACAGTTGGTTAATTTGAGCAATTAAAGACTTTTGTAGTGGCTCTAAGCTCGATTTATTTATAATTTACAGGAGTAATCCATATTGTCTGGGACTGCAAACTGTAAATAAACTAACAATTCATTGTGAACAACCCTTCACATATCACAGCCCGTTTAATAGCCCTTGTCCTGTGCAGCCCTTGACAAATTTAATTTAATTTTATATTGTGCGGTGCAGGTCGTTCTGTTTTATGACAGCAACCGCTTTCTTGGCTCCCATTGAGATCAAATTAGTTGCTCGCCTTAAGTCCGAGCCATTGACAAAGGATTAATCAAAGCAGATAGAAGCGGGGGATGTGTGCGCCCTTTAAGGCCCACAGTCCACATTATGCCGAAAAACATTTTGGGGGATTGTGAATATAAAACCATAATTAAAGGGGATTTGCGCCTTTGGGCTGGCCTTCCTCTCCGGCGGGGCAACACGCTTTGAAATGGCTCCAGTGCGGCATTATGGATGGCTTTGACATGCTAATTAGTTAACCTCGCACGCATGTGAGTGTTCGCCCGTGTCTGAATCTGAGTTTGGGTTCGAGTGTGGGCTCCAGTTTGAGTTCGGGCCATATTGCGCATACGCCACGTTTGACAGACCCCAGGCGCGGCGTCTAAGTGGCTGCTGTTCGCCGGGGGCAGTGCCCAAAACATGATGAATAGTTTTGCAATAATTACATTACACGGCAGTTCCAGGCTCGGCTTCCAGGCCCACACCCGCCCCGAAAGAAAGTCACACGTGGCTGGCGCCCGGATCGAGCGGAAACACCGATATGACTTTTCTTTACACAAGGGGAAATTTCAAAACTACCATCTCGATTTCCTCCTATTATTTATATATATTTGCCATATTAAAAAAGGTTAAATATGTTTTTGTAATATTTTCTATTTCAAAATGATAATATCTAGATTCTACTAAGGTCATTAGCAATTACTGTTCCCAATGCAGCATACATATATTCAAATAAAATAATATACATATAATAAATACATAAATAAATATATTTTATTGTAAGAATCGCAAGGAACATATTAATTGAAGCCATTAAAATTGGTGTGACATTTTGGTGCAGAGTGTAAATGGCTAATCAATGGGGGTGCAGATATGGTGATGAACGAGACTGGAAGACCAGGAGGGCATTAATCATGCTCGGAGGTAATTAGCAATTAATAACGTTTTGCAAACTGTAAATTTATCGCCTGCCGCCTCGTCTTAGGAATTTCCCATCATAAATTACGCTTTGCCGGCTTATGAATGAAGTGAAAAATGATCCGGTGGCCATCAAATGTCTCCGACATCGAATGCGACTTCCGTTTTATATTTCACTTGACTTTTGGCACGTCTGAGGATTTGTGTTGCGCATTTCCCAGCTTATTGATTCCTCCTTTGCATGTGGAGTATAATTCTGTAAAGCCATATTTGGCATATTGTCAGGAATTCGAGTTAATATGATTGATGGCTTAATCGGGGTAAAATGCAATCAGTTTGGCTTCTTGCCTGATAATTTCTTCATATTTGTCACTGTTGTAATAGAGTAATTCATATGATTAGCAGGCATTTAAGGCAATCAATGGTTTTCGTCAACCTTCTCCTTGTTTTTGTTGTCAGACAGAGTCGTTCCCAGCTCAGTTTCATCGGGAGTAACCACAAAGTCAGAGAGATTTGAAAAATCTATTGGAGTTGCAGACTCCATGTCGAGTCCATAATAAATAGATGTCAGCAATATATTCAGCTTAGCACGAGTCCTGGCATCCCTCTGAAAACTTGCCAGTATATCGGGGCTCTTCGACAACCGGATGCGAGAGGTGTTGGCATCCCCTTCGCTCCCTTCCAACTCCTTCTTCCACATTTCCGGCTCGTCTAGCAAATATTTGTGGTGGTTCTCAATATGCTTCCTTAATATGCTCATAGGTCCCGAAAGGCATTGTTGAGCAAAATAAAATAAACAGAAGCTATACTTGCTGCAAAATAACTTTGAAGTGAAGTCCACTAGCTTGCTTTGTTCCTTACTCTATATATTTATAATAAATTATCATATATAATTTTTTCTTTGTTAAAGATATATTGTTTTTATGTTATGGCGCTTAAGAAAGCCCATTGGAATGCGTCGCAAAGGCATTAAATTCCTACCCTATTCCCAATAAAATACAAACTGGGTGGTAATAATACCTTGAGCCGTTTAAGTCGCATTCAGCCGGACAAGTGTCGGGTCTAATTTATGGTTTCGCTGCGAGAGCGACGCGTG
Source organism: Drosophila pectinifera (assembly GCA_008042775.1). Taxonomy (NCBI): domain Eukaryota; kingdom Metazoa; phylum Arthropoda; class Insecta; order Diptera; family Drosophilidae; genus Drosophila; species Drosophila pectinifera. The sequence goes on along the minus strand of VNKC01004142.1, from coordinate 130,784 downwards.
AAATTGACTTCTAATTGCCGGCGAATGAAATGTCACAGCCTTTGGCACACTGGAACACCGAGGGGAGATGGCATACGCTGCTATAATAGCATCATGATGATGATGATGATGATGATGCCGGGGAGAGCCAGCCGAAACTCATTTCGATACACTTGAGTTGATTTGTTTGCGGTCAGGGGGGCCAGGGGACGACGTGGGAAGCGGCATCATTTCCATTTAAAATTAGGCACGGATTGGGAGCTGCTGGCATTGGCAAATCTTGTCATAAATTCCACAGCCAATTCGAATAAATCAGCGCAGTGATTAGTGGCCCGGCCCGGCCCAGCCCGGACCACTGCTCTCTTATTTATTAATGCCAGCATAAAGAGTTTATTTATAGTCGAGCATCGCTCCGAATCATTCATGTTGCACCACTGCCACTTCCAGTCGCGTTTATTGGGCCACTTTTGAAAGCTGCATATTGTGCCGGAATTTTTGCGTCATTGCACCTGACGAAAAAAGGTTAAACATGCGCCACTCGAAGCCGTGGAAAAAGTGCGAGCAGTAATATATGCAAATGTATAGAGAGTGCCTGCCAAAGGGACCTGACACATGACAGTGGCACTCGTTTTATGTACACGACAAGTGGCAATTACAAAAATCCGCTGGCAGCCACTGCTCATTTCACTTCACGTCGAGTGGCATTAAAAAGTTGCCATTTTCAGTTGAATTCGCCACGATAACTTTCAAGGTGTTGCAGTCAGTTTATTTGTACTTAGGGAAAGACTCTATGCTCTTTTGCAGGGAAAAACTCGTTTAAATTTTAGGAAAACTGCGAGAAACCTCATTACGTTCTCTATTTGTGTTTATATAATTTTTAATATTTTTGAGATTAACTTAAATGCTATCAATTTAATTTTAAAGAACAATTCCGAATCGCTTACCCTCTAAGACCCTGTACCCCTTGAAGTGTGTAAATTGCATTTCAAAGCTCCTGCCTCGCCTATAATTTTCCCAATTAATTACTAATCCCAAGACTCTCTTTGACTGCGATTTGTGCTCTTCAAAGTATGGCCTTCACATGCGAGTGAAGCTTCTGGCCGTAATCGCTGGACATACCTCTTGGCCAACTATTTGGCCGAGATCCATCAGCAGCAGATGGTGCCGGGCTCCCGGTGATTTTATTGTGCTTTTGATTCAATTGTTTACATGTGTAATTAAGTTACCAGCGCCCAGTAAATGTGTTGATGATGTGGACAAATTTATTTACCATAATATTTGCATGTGTTTAAGCCGAGAATTTTTTATTTGTAACCGGCCATTATTGTTATGGCTATGGGCGCGATACGCGGGACACTGGTCTTGGGCTCAGGCTTTTCGTAAATATTTATGCTGCTGCCGTATTGTTGTCGGAATTAAAACGGCAAACATGACACTCGAAAAAATAATAAAGCAATCAGTTAAGCGCAGCGACAGTGCGGGTAATTATATAAATTGTTTGCTCATGCCAGCCGAACTGCCTTTATGAGTGCGACTGTCTGCTTATTTATTCGCCTTGTCCGAGTGGGCGAGTGGAATGAATTTTTATGTGCTTATAGTTGTGCTTAGCATTAAATTAAAATATGCACAAATGTTTACAAGCGCCTCGGATGATGTCAATTGCGATAAAAACACGCTCGTAAACGCTACGTTACGCATACGCCATGTCATGCAGGACCTCAACGACGACGCCAGCGACGCCATTTTGCCTAGATGTTGTCAAACATGGCCAGACAAGGACACAGGGCGGCAAGGAGCAAGGAGCGCCGGACAGGAACACCTCACTCATTGGCCGAAACTAGAGGGCGGGGCAGGGAAGCCTCAAGCCAGTGATGAGAGCTACTCTCCTGAAAAGTAGTTATAAGCTCAGAGAATATTACCCGAGGATTAAATATTATTATTTACATTAATATAAGGTAGATAATTTTAGTAATAATATTAATTGTATAATTGTAAGCATTAAATAACGCATATAAGTAATAAATATCAATAATAAGTAGAGTAAAGTAATAAGTTCATTAAACAAATAAAAATAAAGGTACTTCATTTATATTCCTGCTTTCTAAAATAATATTTCACAAATTTCTGCTAATAAATTATATACATTATAACTAGTAGATTAGCTAATAGAAAACACCTTAGGTAATGTTATTATAAATCTTCTTAATATTATATTTTTCAAGCACAATAATTTACTTGCGTTTCCCTATATTTAATTAATGAATAGAGATATTTATGTATTAAAGTTCAATATTCATAATAAAATATATAATAATAAGAGATGCGAGGATTACCAGCAGTATTACAAATTTAATAAAAGTAATTTTAATATATTTGAAGTAAAGCTCACATATTAGTTTATTTTTTCAGGGAAATTACAACGAAATGAGTTCAAATGGTCATCTCTGACCCAGCCAAGCTCCCTGTATCCCCTTCCATTTTGTAGTGGGTTTGTGGGCGTTGAAGAGCTCGCCTCTCCACGAACACTCTCAACTGGCGAAACTCCCGGATCCAGTCCGTAGTGTGGAGTGCGGAGTCCGGAGTAGGAGTCCGGAGTCCGGAGCCCGGAGTCCGGACTCCGTGTTTCGTGTTCCGTGTGGCTGTGCAGATAATGCTGATGATTTTGATGTTCGTGTCATTGTCGTTCGAAAGCGTTATGCGTGACGAAACGGAAGCTCTTAAAAGGCACAATGAATAAACGCTCAAAATGAGGCCAAAAGCCGCCCAGAAGAGCGGCTCCTCCTGCGACTGCCGTCTGATTTCTGGCAGGCAGTGTCCTGCGGTTCGCCATGGCACATTAAGAAGGACTCTGGCTGTAAATTCTCCCTGTTTTATGCGCATTTCGTTACGCCCTGATGCCGCCGCCGCTCTTTCTTGGCCGGATACTCCGGCACCGGCACCGACTCCGACCTCGAATTTTGGGTCCGGCCACGGGTCCGGTCCTGGGTCCTTGCAGTGTCCAAGGCTATGGCCACGCCCCGTAAATATTTCCGTCGGAAAACAGGCCCAGAACCCGGGGTCGGGGTCTCATTATTTTAATTAGATGCCAGTGTGCCCCGTCGGTTGAGGATCGCGGGACAGCTGCTCCATATTATTTAATTGAATTAAGCCTAAGCTCCTGTCATGTGCCCTGTGCCGAGAGTCTAATGCATTTTTAATACAGTCAAATGCCGAAATTTGCATATGAGTACCGAATATAAAGGCAGTGACTTGTTGATCCCTGAAAACATATTAAGGTAGGTTCAAGGTGCGAGATGCCAGGAAATATAAATTATCAAGCATTTCTATAAGATTCCAGCTGGTAAAAAAATCACATATCTCGTATTACTGTCAAATGAAATAGAAATGTGACCACTGTGCGGCATTAGCATAATTTATAAGCATAATTTACACATATGCGCTGCATACTTTGCAGCCAATTTGCTTGCCTGCCATTTAAATATCAATAATCCCAAGGCCCGCTGACCGCAGAGCGATTGCTCATGCCATTCCTGCCCAGGACTTGGACATATTGTGCGAGCCCCGCAGGGCACACTCCTCTATCCTCCTAGCCGGCCGTAAAAAATCACCGACGGACGGAGTCTATCTGTCAAATACATCAAATCCTTCGTCCTCCGCCGACACCCTGAGCAAACATGCCAAGCCAAGCCAAGCCAAGCCGAGCGGAGCTGGCAGGAGCTCAGCGGAGAACTGAGCCAAGTCTGAAATGTGTATATCATTTGGATTGATTGCCGGGACTAGACCCGGGCCAAGCGGCATTACACAGAGGGAAAAATATAAGTAATATATAGGAGACCTTGAAAACTATAGAACACTAAATCTTTATTTTCTTGGCAAGCTTTTTAATTATAATAATTACATGTGAAAAATGTAATGTAACCTAACTTCTGTATTTATTCTATATTCCTAAGCATTTTTCCTTTATAAGGCTCATTTCTACACCCTTTTTTTGGCTCAGTGCAGGCCAGACTACAGAAGTTTTGGGTTGAGTGTGTGCGGTGGTGTCTTTGTTTGTTTGCGGCTGTCGGTCTGCGTTTGTTTGCGTGGGATATGTGTGTTTCCTCGGGGTGAAGTTTGGTGGCGATGAGATCGGGATTAGAAGGGGAGGAGTTACCGGTGCCGGTACCGGTACCGGAAGGTGCATCGCCGGCCAGCAGACGCCATCGTCTTCTCCATTGTCACACTCAGTTTGCCGACACGTGCAGTGGCCAAAATGAGTTATGGCCCGTTGCGGATTCCGGCCATTGGATCACGGCTTAAAGTTGCCGACGAATTTCAAGCAAACAAAATGATCATCGCCAGAGGCAGCCAGCGGACCGCAAATAAAAAGCCATAAATAGTCAACTTCGGGCTGAAGTTTTTGGCTTAGCCGCAGAACAATGCAACACACACCCCACGATACACCGCACAACACAACACACAACACATATCACAACACAACACACACACAGAGCTCCTGAGGAAGCTTGGCAAGCCGAAAGATGTCGACGAAGTGCAAAGCGCTTCAAACGATTTTCCGCAAAGTTGACTGCCTCTTGCACTGGAAGGTGTTTCGAGTGTGCAGTGCCAGTGCCACGCCCACACTCCGCCCGTCAGGTGAACTTAAAAAACCCACCCCATGCACTCAGAAAAATATCAAAAGAAGTATAATTTTGTATGCTACATATTAACCATGTAACTATGAGGGAATGGAATTCCAGCAAAGAATGCATTTAAACCCTTCTAAAAAACTCATATTAAAACTCCTTCTAATATTATCTTTCAGTGCATTAAACACTCCGTTTGTAAGGTGTATCTTTTATGCGGGGGCTTGTGTGTGTGTTAGGGGGAGGTGTGTGTATGGCGGCATGTTTACGGCCACAACGGCAGCGACGGCGGCTGCAATAAAATTCACGCCAAGAGCCTTAAGGTATTCCGCGCCAGCAAAATATGCGAGTATGTAAGACCGACAGCAAAGAGAGTGGAGTTGAGCTGGAAGAGCGGGCGTGGAGTGGAGCGGAGTGGAAGCGGAGACCGGGGACACTTCGGCATGGGTTGCCAACTTCACACCCAATGGCGGCAAATTTTTGGCAACAAACTTTTCTGCGAGTTGAAGGAGGAGCAGCCGTAAAAGCTGTAAGCGAACTAGCCGAAGTAGGAGTCGAAGATGCGATAGGATGTGCACCCGGAAAATTCTTGGTAAAGCGAGACTCCGTTTGGGAAATAATTTCCCCCTTAGTGCTTAAAATAAGTTTAAGAATTAACTAGGAAACCAAGGCTAAGAGCTAAGTTTCTAATATTCAAAGTTCGCACTTAATATAAATACCAATAGGTACCTTTGAATATTTACAAATATTTTTTCAGTGCCCCTTGGAGCCTGCTGAGTGCAGTGCTGGAATGTAAGCGCGAGTGGCGGAGCTCTCGAGGATGGGAATGGGCCAGGAGCCGCGGGAAGTGGGCGAGATGTCGGATGTCGGTGCAGGAGGCGAATTTATTGCCCAGGGAAGCATATCGTGGCGCGACGTCTCCCGAGGATCCATCTTTTTCTTCCTTGGCGGGGGCTGCAACATGTCGCAAAGTTGTCGAAGCAGGGAATAAACTTGGAGGACGGGAACCCCACCGAACTTCTGCGTCCGAGGAGCGGCAAAAAATTAGGAGCTGAATATGTTTTAGTGGCGCAACTGCGCTGACAGCTGTGTAAAATATACGCCGGCTCATAATTTATATCAGTTTTGTTAACTCAACGTGACTGCGTAGCGAGATCTCGCCGGGATAGGCTGCCAGGCGTCTGCGGGAGCATCTGGAGGATGCCGGTGTGCCCCTTGGATTCTTCGTCCTGGATCCGAGTCGGAGTCGGAGTCAGACTCGGAGTCTGGGCTCCAGTTTCCAGGACACTGACGACAGAATCAAGAGCAACGGCCGCACGTTCGTGCAATTAGCCAAATGGCCCCGCCATCTGACTTATTGGCCTTCGTGAGCTCTTTTCGGCCCACTTGTCGACTAGACCAAAAACTAGACTCCCCGCCCAGCCAGTGGCAATGGAAAATCAGGCAAACGAAAGCCAGCAGGGAAAAATGTACAGCATAAATAAGTATTTCACTTTAATTAATCGTTAAATTCCAGTTTGCATTTTTCCCGACTCAAACTTTGATTATTTTTTATATTAATTGCTTTTATTTCTGCCTGAACTATGTCATTTTCTTTCTCTGTGTGGCATTTCCTCAACAAATATTTCCAATGCCAATGCTGCCACAATTTTGCAGCATTGCTTCGGGCCGAGGCCCACCTGGCGTATGCGTAACGTACAATTTTCATTTCTGCCAGAGGCAGAGCCGCAAAATGCCAACGGTCGGCCCCAACAATAACTCAAATCCCAAATGCCTGCCATTAGTGGTCTGCAGCAGCAGTAGCAAGGGCCCTTTCATAGTTTTTGTTTAATTAACTGGCTGGGTGGAGAGTGGCGGTGGAGAAGGGGTTGGGCTGCTCCCGAGAGCATTGTTAATCCACTTTGAGAGCTCAAATGCCATAATCTTTAAATGTGCGTCTGTGGGCGAGAGGAGGCTGACCACAAGGACAACCGCAGCCCATAATGACAATGAAGAGATTTTCCACTTGTCGTACCTCGAACCTTGAATGGTTTTACTTTTTCGGCACCGAGAAAAAATACTACAAGACAGTTGTCTTGGGAATTTAAATGATTATATTATCTGGATTTTTTTATTTTTTAAATTAATATGAGTATAAATATAACCCATAGCTATATTAAGCCATAAAGAATTAAACTATGATATCTATGGACTATAAATTGGTTAAATTAGACAGTAAATTTCACCCTCAAAGTCCTGCGATTCTTGTGTATAAATACTTGTGTCCTTTTATTTATGATTGATTTATTTTAATATTTCTTTTGTTATTATTTCTCCTGGTGCAACTCACTGGGGTGCATTTGTGCTAATCACATTACTTTAATTAGCCCATCCTGGCCATTAAAGCAGCCATCAGTCCTCCTGCGTGTGTGGGGGTGTGCGGAAGGATGGAAGTCCTGTTTGGCGGCCTGGGACTCCATTCCATTGAGCTGTCAATCAGATGCGAGGACTCGAATGATGGAAAATTGACAAAATGAAATCAGTCATAAGAATCGAGAGAAATGCAGTGTGGAACAATAACAGCAACAATAACAATAGCAATAACAATAACAGTAAATCTCATTATTCTTCATTTGATTTCACATTCGCAGGCTCTCGAGAATCGAGGCGAATCGAATGAATCTCGCTTTCACACGCAGCTCAGCGCTCATCGCACAGCACAGTTCGTAATGTTGTTTACCCGCCCATTGTTGTTATAAATTTCAATTAAATAAAAATCAAATTAAATTATATGATGGCCATCGACGATGATGGCGGGGATGACGAGCAGCCATAATTGAAATCATCAGTGTGCTGATTTTAATGGCCAGCCAACCAGCCAGCCAGCCAGCCGGCCAGGCAGTGCAATTACTTGTACTTTGGCCGGGAACTCCATCAAAGATCGCCTGATTTATTGCTTTGTCTTCGAGGCGCTCGCCGTAATGAGGAGCTGTGAGTTAATTACTTTATTTGGCCGCAGCTCGAACCGAACCGATATCGATTCGCAATCAGGCTGAGAGCTGAGAGCTGCCCAGCCCGGTTCGCTTTTTGTGTGACATGCAATCTTTGTCATGTTTTCGTTTCGCTTACAGTTTGCAGCAAAACCCAATTCGAATTTTGATTTGATTGCAGGAAACCCTCTCGGCCCCTTCCCCGCATTCTGTGGCATTTTCCCTTTCAATCTTTTCCATTTTGAGGCAACAATTTAGTGCATTTTACATTGTTTGTAATGTCAGCAATGACAGTTGATGCTGCTCCTGCTGCTGCTGCTACTGCTGCTTCTGGCTGGTGCAACTGCAGTAGTTGTCGTTCCATAATTTGACCCCTGCGACCAGTTTTCCCTTAGCTTTCCCGCTTTCCCGCTTTCCATTTGCTGACAAAGAGGGCAAACAAAGTTGACATTGTGCCAAGTGCAATTAATATTTGATTGCACGCTAAGCAACTGCGCTTAACCCGTGCCGCCTGCAAGTGGCAGCCAGGACATAAAGCACGACCGATGTTTCCGCCTCGGGACACGTTAACCCCTTACGAACGCTTCAAGAAAATGTTACTAGAAAATATAGAAATAAAAGAATATTTACCTATGTTTCAGAAATTTTCCATATATTTAATACATTTCATTAAGGTCATATTCTTATATAAGCAATACTTTTATACTAAGGTAATAATATTAAAAATTAATTACTACGCTAAAGTGAGACATCTCACAATTTAGAGGGAAAATTAAAAAGGAATGCTATTTATTTATTACTAGTTAGCATATTATGTATTATAATTCCCCTTTTATTACTATTTTTTATGTTATAAATGGACACAAAAAATAGGTTTCCTTCCTGTGCAACCGCTGAGTCAGCAGTAACTCTGGCTGCTTTGATATTTTAACTGACTGAGTGAGGGACTTTCGGCAACAAACTTTTCCATTAAACTGTGTCCGGAAATTATCTCGTCGCTCGTCGTCATTAACGCAAAACGCTGCTCACTCGTAAATCCCGCCCAGATTCTGCCGCCCTTTTCAGCGGACTAAACTAAGACCGCCATAAAAGCATAATGGCAAAGTTTTGCATTTGGCACTGGCCGGCTCCAAAATGAATTAAAAGCGATTTTATAGTTGCATCAGCACGGCAGGGCACGGCAAGGCAGCCGTTGCAGGAAAGCCTGGGAATTGTAGATAAACATGAGGAAGCCAGTACAATTTCGGGAGTGGCCCAAAACCAGACCTAAGCACCTCCCGGCACTTTCGGGGTGGCTCTGGTCCTGGTTTTGGTTTGGGTCCAGGCCCTGGCACGCATGCAATTTGGCAAATGAATTTCCCTGCAAATAAACAATTGTGCTGCCCTCGGACAGAACTGCATCTCCATTTCGCAGATCTCTCCAGGTTGAACCTGGCCAGTTTTGACTGGGAAAGGCAAGCTGAAAGTTGAGTGCCGAGGGTTAAAGGGTTTTCAGTATAAATTCACCAATAAAAAACTATTAAATTAATTATAGTTATCCTTATTGATCCCTGCACATTTTAGACTTTTTTACATATATTACCGCTCAACTTTAAACTTTGAAAAATAATTGAATGAATAAAAATATAAATATAGGAGCTCTTACAATCTGATTTTTTAGAACCTAATTTTATGGACAAATCACAGCTTAAAATATTTATGACTTTGCCAAAACAGCACTAATTTCAAATCGGAAAGCCTTTCCCTGTTAGATTTTATATGGTCAATTAATCTGCATACAATACTTTAAAAATAAAACAAATAAAATTTTTTTCAATTTTTGAAAATTTTAATGATTACATTTTTTTGAAAAATCGGCCAAAATTTTTTTTATTTTAATATTTCAATATTTTATTATTAAATAATTAAAATGTTAACGACTGGCTGTCTTTCCATTTTTGACCAAATTATGCTCTCAAGAAGACCTCAAGTATTCGGATATATATATTTTTTTTCTAGTCGTATATCTAGGCCTCTCGGAGTATTAAAACAGGAGCACACGTGGCGTATGAGTAATAACTGCATTCCCGGAAAACGTATCTGAAATACCGGATTTTCTGCATTTCCCATGCAGTTTTTGACCAGTTACAGGACTCTCTGCCGAACCAGAGGGTCATATGTGACATTTTAATACTTTGGTCCTGTGCCGTTCAATTAAATAAATGTCAGAAGCAATAACGCAGCCCTTTCACCAGCGAGTGGTTTGGCAGCGAAGTAAACTCCTTTGATTCGTAAATATAAACAAAAATTCCAGGATAAAATAATTAAATGAATTCAACAGGCTCGACGGTAACAGGCCCGTTGGCTATTTTTCACCGGGAAACACAGACGCGAGCAAACGAAGGAGGGTTCAACAAGTTGCCGCTGGAAAAAGGCAAATAATGAACACTAGTTTGCACTCAAAGTTAGCCAACTCTGTGGATGACAATAATTACTAAAATAACACTTACATTTATTTATATATTTATTGAATTATATATATATCTACATGTTTCATTTCATTTATTTTTAGTGTTATTTTAAGTCTCAAACTTAAGTCAATAAATTCATTTCATTATGTATGCAAACCTTTTTAGAGTTTCTACAATGTCTCGACTGGGTAGCTGTCTTTAACAGTCTGAAAATTTTCCATGTTTAAGCCTGGTCGAGTTCTGTTTAGCTTCTATAACAAGAGCACGTATTTTGTATTAATTTGTAAGCCAGTGTAATTTAAATGTAGCCCATATTCGGTTAAAAACGGAATGCAGCCCCGCCGAATTAATTGTTAAATCAACGATAAAGGGTGAAGCATTGCGAGTGGAAATGAAACGAGTTGCAAGAGGCAGCTCAAAGGAGTGCAACTATTTTGGGAAAATGGAAGGGAGCATTTATTCGCCGACAGAAAACAGGGGTTGTGGGGCTTCGAGTCGAGATTGTTGCAGCTGCAGCTGGAGTTGCTGCTCCTGCTGCACTTTTTGTTGCTGCTGCTGCTGCTGCGGTCTGCTGCCGTTATGCTTTAACTAAATTGCGGTGTTTGCGGCCAGCTGCCGCCCTCCTCCTCGTCCTGCCACTTCCGGCCACGCCCCCTCCAGTGCTCGCGACGGACGGGCGTGTGTGTGCGAGTCTGTGAGCTTGCAGCAAACACTCAAACAATTAAAAGTGAAAATTCCGCAAAAGTTTCCGCATTAGTTTTGCGTTGATGATGCGCTCTAAGTTGCCGCCAGTCGACAGCGGCTGCAGAAATTAGCAGCAGCAACTAATGCGCACCACTCGACTGCATACAGTTGCGGTCAGCGAAATAGTTCTCCACTTGAGAAAGCCATTGCAGTACAAGATCGGCTCTTAGGATTAATGTGGGCTATGTAAGAAGTTATCAAGGATTTTACTAGAAGTGCAGTATTAATAACTTTTAATTGGATTAACCTTTCGTTGAATAGAATAAAGATTCGGTGATTTCATTGTATGAACCAAGAAACATATCAGTTCCTATAATAAAGAATCCCTTATTTATTATTAGAAACTATTCGTTCCTATGAGCCTTTGCCGGAATCCCCTGAATCCTTTTAAGTGAATTAGTGGCAGTGCCAGGACCGCCGATATGCAGTCCTATTCGCCCCACCGCAGATGTGGGGGACTCCGAGGCAGGATCCAACTCGGAGCCCGTTCGCCTGTGCTTAATGCGGCGCGTCAGTGCCAAGTGTCGTGGTTGCAGAATATCGCTTGAGTTGGCCCGCCCGATTTCGGCACTCGGGCAGCATTTTCCGCCATTTTTGTGCTCCTGGCAGTAGCTTCCTGCGAGCTTCCCGTGTTTGCCCCGCTGGCTGGCTCCCAACCCAACCGCAGCCGCAAGTCTTAAAGTGCCTCGGGATGGCTGCCTGAAACACCTGAAGCTCCTCGGCTGAGGTGAACCAAAAGTGGTGGCGGTGACCCAGGCATTTAGAGGCTGCCACCACTCGCAGCGGGCGAGCAACTCCACCGGCTGATCGATATATTGGCCAGCTTGGCTCGTTTTGGCCGTGTCTGAGTGGCATACGCAATGATGGGACACGGGATGCCTCCATGCCGGGCCAATCAGCACACGCACTCGGAGCCAACGGAGAACCCGATATGCCCAGATGCTGGGATGCCAGGTCCACGGACCACCGATGAAGGCCCTGCAGCCGGAGCTTTTGTCCTGTTTCAATTAGGCTAATTAGATGTAGGTAAACATAATTGCCCAAACTAATTTACGATTCTCCGGCCAGATGCTGCTGGCCCGGCGCCGTGATTTGCACCTACACGGTAACAAATATGGGTGGAGTTGCTACATTGGCATTGGCAAAGGTGACTTTAGAGTATGAAATTTGTAAATATCTTACATTGTGTCCTGTTATAAATTATATTTAAAAAATTTCAGATGTTGTACGCCTAAGAAAGGAAAACTTCTTTGTTGATTTGATTAACCTGACGGTTATTTAGATTATAGATCTAATATAGGTACTATTTTCCCAGTGCACTAACTCAATACTCTCGTCAGAGGCCGGAGTCAAAACTCACGTAGCAATCAAACTGGCCGCACAATGACACGTCGATGACAATGACAAATTTTAAGATTAGTGTCGGACAAGAGGGGCTGGAAACTTCATTAATTTAATGACAACAAATCGAGTACGAGTGCGCCGGAGTCGAGGATGGGCATAAATTGCATTGCATATTTATGTGGGGCCCAGGATGAGAGGTCGGGGGTCTGAGGACCTGTAAGGACTGCCCATAATTATGATAATCGAATGTCTCCCGACAAGGCCAATCGGCAGTCACTAATTGCGCATATTAAGGACGACACGGCGACCTGCTAATTGCCGGGCTTGATTTTTCGCCTTAATCTCGAGGGCTTCCCGGCAGACTCACGATTCGAAAGGGAAAATAATTAACGACTTTGCGACGCGCAGTAATTGCAAAAGTTTTAATGAATTTTAACTATTTACGCTACACGTATGAGCCATTTCATATTTGGCTTTGGCGCTCTGAAACTTTTATTGCCGTTTCCGGCGCTGATTTTTCGCTTTGAACTGCGCTGCAAGTACAAAGTCTGCCATATAGAGTACATACGTATATGAATTTTGGCTGGGAGGGAAGTCGGAGAGGCGGAAGAGGCTGCCTTAAATGCAGTTAACGAGGCGTTCAAGGTTAGCCCTGGAGAACACAGGCAGCATGAGTTGCAATTTAAGCAGGCAAATTTATTTCGCTCGAATTGTGCCAAGACATTCGCACAATGTCCTGCCAAAGTGGGCCAGAACCCTTAACTGGGTTTAGTATCGGAAAAGGTGGGTTGCTAAAGGCTAGTTTAAAATTAAAATCCTTTGCAGTGTGCTTTATCATACCGAAGTTAGTTTAGGTTGCAATATCTCCCAGTAAATTAATTATTAGCTATTAAAAGCAGACTCTTTAAGGCCTTTTCAAGAAATTAGCATCAGTATTTTCCATTTCCTTGCTAAGAGAAAAGGCAAATTAAATTCCATTCACTCCACTGTGCCGAGGCAAACCCACCTCGGCGTCCTGGTCCTGGGTCCCCGGGTGTCATGGCCATATTCACGTTATCATTTTTCCAGCATTTCATTCTGCGAGTCACGTTACTGTCATTGCCTGCTGAACAATAAATAAGGCACAGAAAACGGGCGAACTCCCCAGTGTCTGCCGTGCCATTTGCTGTCTCTCTCCTGTCCTTGCAGGACACCTCCTCCTCTCCTGCTCTTGCTCCTGCTCCCCTCTCCCCGGCTGTCTGTCTGCCCGCCTGTCAGGCGATTAAATTGACCGCTGCAAATTGCCACAAGTGCTTACCTAATAAAACGTTATCATATTTCATTGATTTCGGGCCTTAATTGCCGCCTGGCGGCATGTGTGAGCCATTGAGCTATTGCGCGAAATTAGCCGCTGTAATGAGCAATTCGCATTTGCATTTGCATTGCGCCAATTGCCGGCCTGAGCTGCGGTGCGGTGGCTCAATCATTAATTGCATTCGGGCCCTGGTGACTGGGCCCGCCGCCGACAGGGGGAAAACTTTTTGTCAGATGTCTCCGGCCCGGAGTCCGGACAAACTAATTTAAAAGTCGAATAGAATGGAATTTGCAAGTATTTCGCCAGATAGTTTCTTTTTCTTTCACCTCCTTTTGTTTTTTACTCGCGGAACTCCCGGAGGTCCGACATCGGATCCCCGGATCCGAGTCCGGGGGTTAAGGCAATATGCAAAAACGCCAGACAGCTCGATAGATGGATAAACTGGCAGGAGGAGCCGGTCAAACGGACACAGAGTCAGACGTCTACACCAGAAAAAAGTTCATAAATAGCTTCCCAATTACCTTATATATATAATCATCTTATATATATAATAATAATATATTATATTATATTAGTATTCTCCAATATTTCAGTTAAAATATACTATACAGTTGGTTTAGAAAAGAATATAAACATGCTGGTGGGCAAGAACCTTTAATAAATTTGGTATCCTTTTGTTGCATTTTTGATTTAAGGAGAGTATGAAAGTGCCTACATTTTGGTTGCTGTGTAGGCGGAACAGACGGCTAGATTTGCGTGTCGAAAGTTGGCTGGCTGGCCTTTTAAATTGCCGCTTAAGTTGAAATTGATTCATTTGGACAACAGCGCAGCCCGCAGCCCCCCGCCCTCTACAGCCACACTACTTACATGGAGCGGCGCGATAATTTAATTTATTTTCAAACTCAATTTCACGAATTTTTTCGCACGCTCACGCTTTTGACTTGGTTCTGTGCATTTCTTTTTCACAATTTAATACTCTCATAAGGGGTTGAAGGAGTTATACGAAGGTATATCAACCCAGGAATAGAAATGAGAGGAATAATAATGAAGATAAAAAACGGTTTATCAAATACATTTCCAAGGCTTTATTTATGCCTTTAATTTTGTAATGAAGCTCAGGCTAAGTTCGTGAAAGTATTTGGTCACCAATCCCCAACAGCTTTTCTTTAAGATACAATTTTAAATATTTTAGATTTTTGTATTCAACAATATACCATTCAATTTGTGTTTTTGGGGGTTTCGATGATAGCCAAGATTCTGCTTATTATCTAGAAATATGTTGAGCTACTCATCGAGTATCAGATTATTTATTTAACGAAATATTAACACACTTTTTACTTCACTTTCCTCAGTATGACTTTGATACATCTATGTTTTTTACCATTAATATAATGAAATGTAAGAGAATCCTCCACGAATTTCAGCTTTGAACTGAATACTCTATTATAATATATAAATACAAAGGAAAGGTACTTACCTATTCGATTTAACCAACTAATATTTCTCTGATGTTTCCATTTAACGTTGCCATGGCGAATCCGAACAAACCGGACTGACTAGAACAGAGAGTGGCAGCGAGAACAGAGATCCGGGGACTGGACTTCATTATGTTCAACCGGCTGTCCGGCTGTCCGGGTGTCCGGCTGTCCGGCGGATGGCCCCCAGAACTCCATCTCGGCCGGACTCCTTCACACAGAGTGGAATTCTCGCTAAAACAGTAGAAATTGCATTGTTTACTCGGGGAAGTCTGGCTGGGATTGGGAAGCGCCGAGTCAAAATGTGTTGCGCTGGCGCTGCCTGGAGACGGGCGAGAAACCTCGAAATGGAAATATTTCGCTTTGATTTATTTGCACCTCTCCTCACCTGGCAATTAGTTGAAACTCATTGAGTGGGCCTTGAGCTTGAGAGCTGGCCTGCGGCTTTCCAGGGAGTTGGCCAAATTGAATTTGGCACTCGTGTGCAGGCACACACACACTCACACACACATACACCGTCCGAATGCACTTTTCATCTTTCACCGCCGCGGCGGGCACTTGTGTTGGCCTTTCAAAGGGGAGTGGCTCGGATTTTTGAACCGCAATTCCGCGGGCCGAATCGAAACGCCAATGCAGTGTGCCCGGAAAGTGGGCTAAATCACAGTTTGGCTGTGATTATTTTCGGTGGCCGTTTCATTTGTGGAAATTGGTTTCCACAACCAGCTTCATGCGGGTCTTTAAAAACCAGCTATTTCCTCTTTATTCAAACACACGTGTTCATAGCCATTTTTCATGAATTTCGTTGAATTTATGGGTTTTTCTTGTTATTAGTAGTAAGCAAGTTAAGTCAGTATCAAGTACTATACAAAAATATATATATACTATAGTAATTATTCAATAGTAATAAAAACGACATACATTTAGGGACACATTTCGATGCCATTCGATATTCTTTATGTTGAATGTTTAATACATGATTAGATGTTTATGTATTTATCATGTTTACTAGAGTTTATTGGAGATTTGATTTCGATGTCCCTAATATTTAAAGTGACACCTGTAAAGTAACACCTCTTTTAATAGATTTTTCTATTTACTAGTGGTAATCAAGTAAGGTGACTATCAAGTACTATAATAATTATTCCATAGTAATAAGAGCGGCATACATTTAGGGACACATTTTAATGCACTCGATATTATTTATGTTGAATGTTTACTAGAGTTTAGAGTTTTAGAGATTTGATTTCGATGTCCCTTATATTTAAAGTGATACCTCTAGGCCCAGCTGAAAATCCGAGACTTATATTTGTGAAATGCCAACGCAATGTCGCCGTTCTTAAAGTGCTGCGATTATAAAAGCTTAGCAGCTCTGTGCATGGTTCTCGTGAGTGTGAGCCTGTGCCTGAGCGTGGGAGTGGCCTTAAGTCAGTGTGATTGATTGCCTGTAAAATGTATTATATTCGCGTATTAAATATATTGACATTGCCGCGCAAATAAATCACGACTCGGTGCGACATGACAGCGCATCGGAAGCTCGGGGAGGCTGGGGCAGCTGGAGAGTGTCTGGCAAAGGATTTTCTCGCATTATCGGGATGGAGGGGGACTTTGCAGGGTGTAGAGCACAACTTTAAGGCTTTCCGGTGCCCCTTTTTGTTTTCGAGTCCTGGCCGAATTAAGTTTGCATAAACTTATGATTAGTTGCCCCGAGTTGCGATTCGTTAAAAACTTGATTATGTCAGGTCATGGACTGCCACAAACAAACCCCTAACCGTTGGCTAACTTTCTTGCATTATTTGTTTTAATAGAATTCCGCACATACACAGAATTTGCTGCCATTTACCGAACCCAACACTTTACCTCATACACTGAATATAATGTTTTAGTAACTATGGTGTTTCCAAAAAATATAAATAATATAATTGATCAAATTCTAGGGAAAAGTAATATATGTTTTTTCGAAGAGTAGCTTTGAGTATTAACTTACATTTCGAGATAATATAAAATACAGAGAACTTGTGTTAGGCTTGTTCGTACATTTCAGTAAAATAGCTTGCTATGATAAGTAAGTTTCCCTAAGTGTACTATCGACCAAGTTCAGCTTTGACTTGCTGAGAGCCGCAAAGTCCGCTGGCAGCAAAAGGCAAGTAAATCCTGGAAGGGCTTCGGCCTGGACTCCTCCTTCCGGCCAGGCTCACACACTCGACCCAACTCTATTGCCACTACTGCTGGTGCTGCTGCTGTTTTTGTTGTTCGGCAGCATTTCTGAGCAAATTAGATTTGGCAACTTAAACTTTTCTATAACTTTACTCATGTAGAACTTAAGCCTTTTTCGTGTAGTTTTCCAAGAATTTCTTATTAAATTAGCTACTTTTCAAAAGAAACGAAGCCACCACCACAGGCAGGCGCAGGGGCCGAAAGGCAAAAAATGTGTACGAATTTTCGGAGCTCCTTGGAAATTTACCCCGGCCCAATCATGGCTGGAACGGGAAGCGGAAGTGGGTGCCTAAGTGCGGGTGTGTATATGCTGAAAAGTTTATCACACGATTTCTCGGACACACGCAAAAGTTGCAGTGACAAGAGAGCCTCGGCTTCGGCTTCGAATTATCGGGCAGAGAGAGCGAAACTTTTGGCCCAAATTGAATAGCTAATTGATTATGTAAGCCGGTAGTTCGGAATGGACTTTAAGCAGATGGCCCTCAACCCACTGGCCCTTCCTTCCTTGCCACACTGGCAGTCCTCTTGCTTTTTTCCCCAACTTGTCAGCGGTGGTTCTGTTGGTGCTCTTCTTAGGGTTTTTGGACAGGGGCCAAGCCAAGAAGTGTCCTGTTTTGTGGCATGATCTTATCTCGATGCCTGCACACAACAACATTGTGTTGTCAGCAGCCCGCCCCTGTGTGTGTGCGGGGGTCGCTGTATTTCGGCCTTGGCATCTTGACTTGGCCTTAGACCCGCCCGTCGCCTGCCTGCTGGAGGAGCAACATCTTCCCCTGGGCGTTGGCACAATTTGGCTGCAACTGCTTGGAAAATGACAGAAATCAGAGAAACTACAGCTGGTGCCCCGTTGTTGTGGGTCAGAATTTAAGTTGCAGGCGCACTTGGGACGCATAATGATAACCCTTGACTTTCACATAAGCAGCAGTACAAAGCACTGCCTTACAGCACCGTGCCGTGCCGTACAGTGCGGAACATAACAGAGGACCTGAGAACAAGTGGGCCTAACGAGTGAGCAGCTTTTTATGCGTGCAGCTCTACAAGGAGCCACTGACTGGCAAATGATGTCAACGAGAGGTTGCAGCCTCACAAACACACAGGACTACAGATACCCAACAGCGGGGGTTACGTCAGGGATAAGAATGCACTTGGAAAAATTTAAGAAAATTATTGTGCAATATGGGAGAAGCAACAGTTTACTCCCAGCTTCAAGCCAATTCTGTTCATGAACTCCCTGACCTTTTATTAAATATTCAGTTGTTGGAAACGGGTCTGAAATATATTGAACATTATCATAAAATGGTTTCTTTATACGTAAAACTCTCTTAATTGATCTAAAAATGCCTGTATAGTCAGAACATTCATTGAGAATGCATTTTAAAATATTTTTAAATTGATTTTCCCAATTCTTAGGTACTTCTTGTTATTGAATTTTCATTCCGAATCTATTTTAAAATATTTTAAAATTGATTTTCCGAATACCTAGATACTTCTTGATATCAGGGAGCTTTAAAAATCCTACAGCTATCCAATAAAATATTTTGTTAATCAAACTTCTTTATTATATGCTTAATAAAAACCTTAGTAATTAATAAAGCACCTAGGACATATCAAATAATATTCAAGTAGACTCTTCTAAGAACACAAATTATTTAAGTAAAGGCGCAATTAAATGATCCTTTTTCTGAGTGCTCCTGAATGCCGGCGAGCGGCAGACACTCAAGAGCCTTCAGGCATTGGCAAATACTTGTAAATCACAACACAGGCCGGCGAATGCGTCATTGTGGGTTTGGGTATGGGTGGAGTGGTGGAGTGGTGGCTTCTGGGGGCGTGCGGGTGGTGCGTGACAGGGCCAAAAGCATGCAAATGCCTTTGTAAATGGCGCTAATTTGAGTGACAGCCACAATTGCCAGCCACTCGGGCCAGCATTCGCAGAAATGCCATCTCGAACCGAAAGATGGAATAACCGCATACATATGCAATGCCATTCGGTGGCTTAAATTTAAAATGCGGCGCCCGGGAAAGGCGTAAATGGGCCACAGTTAGCCGTGTAATAGGAGTTGGAGTTTCGGGCCACGGAAAAAATGAACCGACTCAATGGCGTGCCATATAATATTTTATGCTGATAAATTGCCTTTTTTATTGCATTTGCTTTTGAGTGAAAACATTTTCTCGGCGGTGTCGGTTGGCGGGCGGGGGCAGGTCAATGGTCCTGCTCGGAAATATGGCAGCCCACGTCGAATGGCACTCTAAAAAAAAGGAGAATTAAGGGAAAAATGGTATCAATATTAGTTGATTGCTTAAGTCTTAATTAATAAACCGATTTATTAGCTGTATAACTCTTCTTTATATTACTATATATTGTGAGCTTTTGTAGAATTTTTCTTTAAGTCAAATTTATCTCAGTGCAGCCAGTAGCCAGCCAGAAGTGTGCGGACTTGGCCAGAAGGCAGTTGGCAAAAGGCGAGAGCAGCCGCCGCATTTCGGGTCGCCCTGGTCGTTTGTTATGTTGCTGATGTTTGATTATTATGTTTGATGGCATTTGATGAATGATCCCACACTTTGCGGCAGGCAGCCAGTGAAACTGGGCGCTCCAAGCTGGAAACTATCCGCCGGGGCATCAACTTGTCGAGGCTTTCAACTGCATGTTTCGCCAGCTTCGAGGGTCGCCGAGCGTGAACAAGTCGCCTTAGCCCATTAAAGGTCACAAACACTATGTGATGATATTTCGATAATAATATTCACAAGTATTCTCATCTGAACTAATTAATTTAAGTACATAATCAGCTGAAAATAATCTAATGCATTGAAAAAATACATCAAAATTAGCTTAATATAAAAATTAAACAGTAATTTCTATAAGAAATAATATCTAAATGGGATAAAAGTAATTTTAATTAAACAGTATTTCCTTGTCATATCTTAATTTAATTATTTAACGTAAGCAATTCCTATTATAAGTATTATAAAAATTATAATATACATTTTCTAACAACTCCCAACGGATTCAATGAGTCTAGTCCTTTTTTGGGAGCCGTACTTAATGGGTTAAGCTGCCATTTGCCGTTTGGCAGGCGGCTGGCGCCAGGCGGCAGGCAAACAAAGCAAAACTCAAATACAAAGCAGCTGAAAATGGACACAAATGCAATAATACCCACTTTGAATTCAATTTACATGCCAGGCCACACACAAAAGGCACAAAGTAAATGAGCAGGGCTGCGCAGCGCAGCAGTTGCAAAAATAACAATGTTCCCGCTCCCAAAAGCCAAAGCTCCAAATCCCCCAACCAGCCAGCCCCCCAGCTCCCCGCCCGATCCCTTTGATCCCCTGACCACGCTTTGTCCGATGCTACTTAAAACTTACTTTTGAACAATTCCAACAGAAACAAAAATAAGCGAGCTCCACTGACGCACTGCCGCCACCGACGGAGCCCCGTTCCGCTGGCATAATGCAAAGCGATTTAAGCGGTCGGACTGGGAAAGCGTTCTCTGATCATGTACTTGGGACTTGGTTAAGTAAAATAAATAAAGAATTAATTTTAGACTAGTTTTAGAACATCAAAAGTGTTAAAAATACGTCCAGCTAAGTTACTGCCTAACTATTTATAATCATAAAATATAAAAGCT
Source organism: Drosophila pectinifera (assembly GCA_008042775.1). Classification (NCBI taxonomy): domain Eukaryota; kingdom Metazoa; phylum Arthropoda; class Insecta; order Diptera; family Drosophilidae; genus Drosophila; species Drosophila pectinifera. The sequence goes on along the minus strand of VNKC01004142.1, from coordinate 110,067 downwards.
TATGTTTTAAACAAACAAAATAACAAAAGGTGTTTATTGAATAGTTTATCCTATTAAATTTCCCTATTTAAATTAATTTCTAGAATTTCAGAAATTATTTTAAATTATAAAAAGGCTTTAATCATATTCATAAAATATTACAACTTATATTTTAGTCATACAAAATTACAAAAAGGTGTTTCAACTTATATTATTGAATAGTATATATTTAAATTAATTTCTAGAACTTTAGATATTATTTTAAGTTATAAAAAGGCTTTAATCTTATTCATATAATATTACAACTTATATTTTAGTCAAACAAAATAACAAAATGGTATTTACAATTATATTATTAAATAGAATATGGACTTTATTACGATGCAAGTTCTTTTTTAGAACTTCAGAAATTATTTTAAATTATAAAAAGGCTTTAATCATATTCATAAAATATTACAACTAATATTTTAGTCAAACAAAATAACAAATAGGTGTTTAAAATTATATTAATAAATATAATATAGACTTTATCACTATTTAAAATAATTTCTGGTGTCCTAGAAATGAATTATAAAAAAGACTATATTCGTATTAGGATCAACGGGTAATATTTTACCCGCCAAATACATGTTAAAGGCATTATTTAATGTTATACAAACCACAACAAAATGAACTATATTTTATAATCTTATCCTAAATTAATTCAAATGAATTTTATAATATAATATTTATTTAAATTGTAACTTATTTAAGCCAGGACCCCTTTCCATTTTACGGTTCAATCCACTATACCTCATAAAAATACCTGCACAAATACCTTAACCCTTAATCCTTCGTGCAAGCCATGGAAATGAACAGGTTAGCCGGCTGCCTTGCCCGACCGTAAATGATTCCGTCTAAAAGGTGGCTTCTAACGTACACTCGAGTGTCCTTTTTTGCGCCTGGTTAGCTAGAGAAATTTAAATGGTAATAGCATTTACTTTGCCATTGCCATTGCCAGTTGGCAGTGGCCCATTGCCGTTGTCCGCTGCCCTTGCTGTTGGCCACTTGTTTCAAGTGACCATCAGGCCAACCTCAGTGGCAACACCCCACCCCTCTTGGAGCCCCCTCCAGCCCGCCCCTGCCCCGGCTGCAGTCATCTGCGGTCACAAACGCTAAGCGACACTCGCAGCTGAAAGCCGGAATTTGTGTGTTCCCACGGTTTTGACTTTTTTTGTATTTTTCGCCCCGCCAAATAAAGGCAAATTGTTTTGGCATGAAATATGCACAGTTAATTTTCAATTTAACCCGAGGCACCCAATCGACCGACAAAATAAATAGGGAAACAAATGCAATGACTGACATTTTAATTGCTGCGGCGTGTGACAATCAATTACGGGGTCACTGCAAGCTGAGACGATTTCTGAGGGCTTTTAAAAGCCACTTAAATATGCATTCCGATATGTGGGGGGTATGTCCAAAAAACACATATATCAGGGGGAGAGGGAACGGGACAGATGCGCGCCCATTCGCAGTCAAATTGACAGCAGCTGCAGCTGCAACTGCAACTGCATTCAATTAAAAAACTTCATTTGCCCGGAGGTCCTGACAGGACCCTCCCCACTCTGTCCCCCTGTATGCCTCGGTTAAATGCAACAACAGCAATTTCAATAAAAATGTGATTTATTCGGCGGGTGGGCCGCATTAAACTCATTTATTTTATTATCAACAACGGGGTCGGGCATCGTAAACATAATTTTAAATTAACGACACGCCGCCAGGGCAAACAAATCGCAGCCAACAGCCACCAGCCACCAGCCAGCAGCCAGCCGGGCGTATGCGCAATATTACATAGTTCCAGCATTCTTTCCTTGCTCTTTTCCTTTCCGTGTTTCTTTTCCGGCTTCCGCCGTACACTTGGTACATTTTTCAGCCGACCTCCGCCATATTTCATGTTATTTTTGCTTAGGTGGAATCGCCGGGAAATTATAATGGAGCATAAATTGCGCTTAAATGAGAGGGGCCCAGCAATCGCAGACGTGGCCAACAATTACTGCAGGTCAAGTGCTCATTTAGGCCATAAATAAGTGGCCGGCCACTTAAGCCGTGGTTCGCAGCCAACAAAAGTCAAATAAAATTAAATGGTTTTTCATACATCTTCCCTGGAACATTGAGGCATCGAAGTCGAGGGCAAGGCCGGAAAAATTGAAATACGAAGACTAAATCAATTTGTATATAAGGTGATAAATATGGCCAAAGTAAACAAGCCTTTGAGACTAGAGGATTTCTCTCTCAGGGAAATTCGAAAAGAATAACTAAAAAGGAACAATAATAGTCAAAAGGAAATTACAGCGTCAATTACAATCTTGAAAAAGAAATAAAATATAAAGAAATATAAATAATAATATAAATAAATAAAAAATAATTATTTTTGCGTAGTAAAACAACCCTTTTAAAGTTAAGCATTCTTATTAAGGAAGTTCCCACTATTTAATAATATTTTCCAATTAAACAAGATATTCTAAACTTCAATGCTTTCGTTCCTAAGCAGATTTCCCACAATTCAGTTGCTTTAGGCTTATAATGGCTAACTATATTTTCCTAAGACTGTTGTGCTAGGTGAAATAACAATTGAGCCGATCAATGGTCCACCTGCTGCCTACCGACCAGAAGATTTAATGCCAACGGATACCAGTTAACTGTTAAGGGCTTAAAACGGGCCTGCAAACAATAGAACCCTAGGGGTAATTTATGTAAAGAGCAGTATTTATGCTGTTTCACACATTTGCCTGGGCCATTTATTAAGTACCCGAAACGTGACTTGCAGATAAATCGCTCATCATCATCTGCCGGCCCGGGAGCGTGTAAATACGAGCGTTTAATAAACTGTTGTCGCAATTATTACGCATACGCCGTGTGCGCCACATTCATTAACTGCCAGCTGTTCGATGTCCGAGTGATTCTTATTTCTTAAGGCCGTCAATTTAATTAACTTTGGGTGACTAATAAACAAACTTAGTACTGATACTACATTTAGCTGCAGAAGTTAAACAAAGCTGTGAATATATTTCATATTTTCAGAGATACCTTAAGGAAATATGCGTTGAAGAGTACCCAATACAAATCTATAAGGTATTTAAAAACTATGAATACCGCTGGTAAGTTTGTTGTTGTTGTCCTATCGACTCCTCTTCGCCTAATGAAAGGAGTTGTACTTCCTTTTCAATTTTTTTATGCCAGCTCCTGCTTCCTTATCGCATTATGCAAATATTCCATAATTTAAGAGTATTTCAATAATGAAAGTGCTTGCAGTAAAGCAAAAAAAGCAGAAAGGGGGGCGAGCTCCTTGAGACGTGGCCAACGCTGAAAATGGCGCAAAATGTGCGTATAACGAGTGCTGCTTTTCATGCAAATCAATGCACATTATGGGCGTCAAATGAGCCAGGTCCTGGGGGCGTGGCTGCTATAAGTACTGAGATGTTTCCGCATTGAAATGCAAAGCACGAATCGAACAAATTTTATTTATCCAGCAATGGAAGCTGTTACTCAGCGAGATCCATTGGCATTATGTGTGGCGCTGTGCTCCGCAGTGCAGCTTATTCAACATAATTGGATATCGTATGCTTAACCCTTGCCGTGCCTTATCGGCATCCGGTGCATCAATATCTTAACACCCGGCATCCAGATGCCAATGAACTGGCGAAAACAAAGACCGAGGCTCTCTCCCTTGGCCTCGAATTGTGTGTCAATGGCTTGCCAAGATGATAAATTAGAAAATTAGCCATCGCGCAGTGTTGGCGGTTAATGGAGACTCATTTCCGCATCTTTTGCCATTCAATATGCCGAAGGAAACTGCGGGAAAATACAGCAAAGGCAAGGAGAGTGCACTCAAAGGCAGCTATTTCCCGCTCGAGTGTACAAATCGGCATTTATAATTCAGCACATAGCCAAACCTGGCAGGCGTGACCTGAAGCAGAAAAACGGAAAGGGGCAACCTCAGGAACTCAGACTGAAAATACTCTTGCATCATTTTCCTACCATATCTTGAAGTGGCTTAATCTAATCGTTATTTCACTAAGATATACTACAGGAAATCCTTACAGCCTTCGGAGGTAATGGTGATTTTTACTGAGAACTCTGAGCAAGAACTAGGTGCTCCTTTAAAGCGGAACTCCCTTGAGTACCTAAAGAAAGGCACCGAAAACTTCTGCCAAAAGTAGAAATACCCCCTCAGAGAGGGTAATTAAATTCCAGACGGGCAAAGGCACAAAGCAAAATACGCTTCACAAAGACGCAGACGGAGGGAGAGGCCGGAGAAGGAGCTGGCCAAAGGGCAAAGGAATCTAGTGAAGCATCAAGTGGGCCCAGAGCTCTCACATGATATTCCGCGACACTGCCCTCCGCCGACTGTAGGAATGCCCCTGCCCAGCGGTGCCTGGCTGTGGAATTACGTATACGCCATGTGTGGCGGCTGGAAGCAAATTAACAGAAACATTTGGCGAGGTGCTAAAACGCAACAATGCATGCAGTGGGGCTAAGTTGCGAGCCTGCACGCTGCAGTGGCCATAAAACTAAGCGCACAAAATGGCCAAACAGTTGCCAAAATAGCCAGAAATATGTGTACTTGTATTGGGGCGGGGCATCGCAGACAGGAATGTTGGCCTGGGATTAGCAAGGACATTACACGCCCGCCGCCCCTGCACTTCTGGCCTTGCAAATGAATTGATACGAAGTGTGAAAAGGAAACTAAAAGAAAGTGCTGGAAAGTGTGCCAGCTCGGGGACGCCACGAAATCCCAGCTCAGTTAAAGCTAAACCAATTTTTGAGCGGCTTGCGATTTTGCATATCAAAGTCATCAAATATTTATTACAAAATGTCAGCTTGTTGTTCCCCAGACACATGTCACTCCCACAGATCCTTGCGGCTTCTGGCTCCCTCCGTCCCATCCCTATCCCCCTCTCTATCGCCGCATCTATCCCCAGCCCCATCCCCATCCTCCCATCGGCAGCACAAATATTTATGAATGGAACCCGGGCTGCAGCTGATGACGGGACTGCTGGCAGCCGGCAAAATAAAAGCGAATATGAAAATGAACATGAAAATGAAAATGAGAAAAATAGCAACTAAAATCTCAAAGGGACATGCAAATCGAAATGCCAGCACAAAGGAAGCGGAACAAGATAAATTATTACATGTTAATCGAATTCCTCGAGGATTGCGGGGACTCTGATCACCGAAAAAGGGATTTAAATTGAAAAGGGGTTAAGGCCAGACTTAAAGCTTGTATTTTAAGTTTGTAGGTCAAGCAGACATATAACTATATATCTCTTGAAAGCTTATTCTGTAACTTAACTTAACCTAAGTTCTTATTGGCCAATATCCTAAGGTGTAACTAGAATCTAGATGTTAAAAAAATATCCAGCTTAAATCATGAATTTAAAAATAAAAATTTAAGTGCCTTTTCTCCAATATCCTAAGGTGTAACTAGAATCTAGATGTTCAGAAAAATATCCAGTTTAAATCATAAATTTAAATCACTTTATTTTTCTTTTCCCTGTCCTTAAATTTCAGCTGAACCTCTAGACTCGCATCTAAGCCACACCGAAAATTATCGCTGCCAGAAGTGTAATGCCGAGTTTCTCGCCTGCCTGCTGCAGTTGCTGGCCAAGGCCGAGAGGCCGGAAGGCTTCAGGCCAGCCACACAGTCCACTGTCAGCGCAATAAAGTCCATAACTCGCCGCACAACAACACACGGCCCAGAACACACACAACAAAGCAGCGGGCCCAGAACGCTGATGCAGCCCGCTCGGCTCGGCTGGCCTGACGAGTGGTTTGTGTATGTACGGACGGACGGGCATGCGATCATAATCCAAAAAACGTAGTAAAAATTCCAAAAACACTTCATGTGTGAAGCACTTTTCACATGCGATTTGTGCTGAAAGGCGTCGTGGGACATTATTTAAAGGTGACAGGCGACACGAGATCTCCGGCGAAGAGAATCTCAGGCGGTGTGCCAGTATGTTTGGCTGGGCATACACTGGTATACAAAAAAAAACATCATCAATAGGTAGAAATAGAATAAAGGTTCCAGAGTTTAAGCATCTTGAAATGGGAAATTAAATTGGATCTATACTCTCACATTTAATTCAACAAATTTGTTTTATAGGTTTCCTAAATATAGATAAGATATGTTTTCCACATTCAATGCCTTGTTTTTAGCTGCTCACAGGACCCCATTGGTTCTGATTGATATGCCGAAAGTTCCAAAAATATTTAATTTAATAAGATAGGTATAATCTTGCAGTGTAAGCCCGAGTGCGCTGTGTCTGCCTTCCTGGAAACGCCACCCCGCCTTTCGCTTTCCACCTGCCAGTCGCAGGCAGGCGAGCAAGGTAAAGTTGGACCAGGTTGGTGCATTCTAGCGCTCACAAAGGTCACTTAGTCAACGAGCAACTATCAGGGCAAACGATGCCGTGTTGCTGCAGGATGTGGACGTACAGGTGGATGTGGCTGTAGATGTGGATGTGCAGCAAAAGATGCTGAAAGCAGGGCACAAGGATGCCGGCGAGGCTCGGATGGAAGCTGGGCGCTTGTCAACTTGAGTGAAGCTGCCTGTCGGTCCGGCAGTACGCCCTCTCTTTTTCCACACTTTCCCCGCCTTTCTCCGCCTTTGCCCCCTTTTCCGGTGCGAGGCTAAGGCTAAGTGCTTGTGGCATTTGTTGCCGCCCCGAAAAAAAAATACAGGAGAACGAGGGAAAATATTTAAAGCCGCATGCGAGTCTTAAATTTGCCGCACTGCACTTTTCATTTGCCTATGCAAATGCCGCCCGGTTGCATGCTGCAACGGATTTGCATCTGTTTGCTCATTTCGAGCTGCCATGGAAACCGAAATGAAACCGCATCAGCTCGACTTTATTAGCATTTCCGCCCACAACAAACTTTCGGTTGGGAAAACAGGGCAGGTGGGCGTCGTCTTGGGCCAAAGGTGGCAAGCGACTCAAAGTGTTTATTGTTTAGTATTAATATCTGCCAAGATTGCATTCCAAGGCGCTCTGTCACTCGACTTGTGGCGTCTTCTCCGCCTCGGTTGACAGACCAGCTCCCGAACGCCGCTCCTTGAGTGTCTAACTTTATTAATATAAGACGAGGAGCCTGAAATCAACCCAATCAATGCCTGGATTTAGACCTAGGATCTATGGGCACCCGGTCGTGTTAACACGTGCCAACTAATAAAATCTTTATGTGCCCCGGACCCGAGGAAAGGATTGAAAACCGATAAAGAGCCCGGGTCACGCACACACAGGCCCTAAGTTGGCTATTACTACACTGAGGGAAATTTACTGGTATAGTAAATATTCTAGAAAATAGTCAATGCTTTAAAATATAATATAGACTGGGTACTTTACATCTTATAATTAAAATGAGGCAATTCAGGAAGTGTAAACTCTGGCATATAAAACTATTTAGAAATTTAATTCCAAATCCAGAAATTCTTGCAGTGCTGCTGTGACCCTTGCTAGCACTGATATTAACCCTTTGATATTTGTTTGCTATTTAATTTATATGCCGAATTTACGAGGCTTGCCGACATTAAAAACAGCACGCCTGAGTCCAAATCGGGGTAATTTCGACAGAGGCCCCATATAGGGCCGACAAAAAGCAGAACTTTGTGTTTGCCCCCGATAACTAATGTGTTATTTGACGATTATCCCTTCGGCTGTTTGCGAATTCCGTGAGCGGACTTTCGACTTTCCACTTTCCACTTCCAACTTCCAACTTCCACTTCCGCTTCCGTTCTGCTCTCTCGCTTAAATTGAAACTGTTGCTGGTTTATGGAAATTACTGCTGTTTAATCACCGCAGATGTGTAGCTGGCCGGGCAAACATATCACAACAATTGAGTGTGCAACGCAACACTAACCAGGTCAACGGACAAAAACGAAACGTGGTCAGAAAGTTGAAACTAATTATGTTAAAAGCTTTCGGCTGAGCCACGCCAAAAATTAGCGAAGTGTACACCGCCGCTGCCGCCGGGAAATGGAAAATGGGAAGTGGGAAGTGGAAAATGGACAAGGGCAAAGGCAAAGCCAAGGGAAAATCGGGCGTGGCAGCGGCATAAACCGCCCGAGGAGCAGCTAACCAAACATGAAGCCGAGCATATTATGCTAAATTAAATAAAAACACGCGACGAGCGGACTGCCGGCGAAAGGTGAACAGTGGGAACTGGACTTGGCTTAAGCTGACAAGGAAAATATGTCAAGAAGAAAAGTATTAACTTTAAGGTTCCCCTAAATAATAATAAAAAAATACTAATTTTTAAGAGAACACCTTGGTTTCAGATTGTGGTGAAGTATAGGAAATTTCCTTATATAAAGTAGTACAATTTATAGACAAGCTTTGGCTATATGTCACAATTATCCCGATAAAATATCTGCTCATCCCACTGTGCTGTAGAATCAAATGTCAAAGGCGACGAAAACATTGTCAGAGCGCCAGGAACACTCAAAACTTTAATGAGCTGTGGCCACAGGACTGAAGACCTCTCAACGATGATTTTCATAAATTTAATTTGCGACACAGCCCCTCAACAATGGCCAGGGCCCGGCCCTTCCCGTCCCGCTGGATGGCTATACGGCAATTTGCATTTTAATTATACAAATTGAAGTTGAACCGGCCAGAGACTTATTGAACCAGATTAAGGCAACTAAGTGAGTCAATTGGAGAAAAAACGAGTACGTGCTGCAGTCCCAGAACAATTGATTTCCCCTTTGTGAAATCAAATTCCTGCATTCGGGTTTAAGAGTAGCAGTAGTGGCAGCGGTGTCGAAGGCAAATCAAACAGAGATGCATTTTCCGTGAGGAGAGATACAAGCTCTGGCTTGGCCAAAAAAATTTGCATGCAAATTAGCAAAAAGGGCAAAAACAGAAATTCTATTTTATTTAATTTGTATTCGTTTTAGTTTCTGGAGCAGCCAGTAGCCAGCAGCCGGCAGCCAGCAGTCGGACGCCGCTCGGTTGGAAGGCACAGAGACGCAGTTGGCTAGTCGACTTCCACTTCATTAGTTTGAAGTTCTGCTCAAAAGCAAATTTTTCAACTAGTTTGCCGAGGTTTTTGTGCAGCGCGATTCCCTGGCTCTCTGTTCTTAGTCCCCAGTCCTGCATCCTTGGTCCTGCATCCCTCTCCCTGAGCCAGGGCCAAAACGCAAACTAAAAGAATTCATTTTGTGCTACAAAAGAATTTCAATTGCAGTGCATACAAATTACTTTGTGTAAACTTTGTACAACTTGCTTGTGCATCTACTTGTGCGTGCTCGGTGATGGAAAGAGTGCAGGAAGCTGCAATTGGATCCAGGACTCGCGGATGTCCCAGCAACATGTGGCTGATGGCTGACGATTCTGGCTCATAAATTCCCTCCTGTGTACACGCAAACAAAAAGGGTAACACTTCATGCAGACTCATCAAACAATAACATATGTCCGGGGTAAATTAAGAATTAAAAGATAAAGCTAGGATCAAAAGCTATCTTATGTGGTGCCAGGAATACCCTAGACTCAAAACGAAGAGTAAAGACGGAGAGTCCTTGAGGATCAAGACAGAGTTCGAGAGAGTTCAATTCATCAAGGTTATTTGCTTATTACAAAGTAAAATATTTTATATAGACATTGTATTAAGTAAAGTCATACTAAGTCAATAAATACATAAGAGAATAAAATTATAATTATAATTATAAATAATATAAATAAAAATAAATAGAAATATATATTATATTTATAATTATAGCTCTTAATAAAATATTCCCGCATTAATTGCCACCAAGCTTCGTAGAAAAATCTATTTTAAAATATGTCACCTAATATATATTCTTCCTTAAAACACTCTCAGCTAACACTTGATTTTATCAATGTAGATCCTGAAAACTAACCTGCCCATGAACATACGCTTTCGTATTATTTTACCAGAGTGTAATCACAAAATTTGCAACTAAATTGAATCTGAAGCGGGCAGCAAGGAGCCCGAATGTGGGCGGACTAGCGAACATATGTAGACGCACTTAAGCCAACGCACACACCTCGCAGGCATAAATCATTTATTTGCAAATATGCATATTAAATATTCTATAAATTTATTGCCGGCAGGCGCATAGGCCATAAAACAAAAGGCGAGGCAGGCCAAACAAAACCTTGTCAATGGACCTCTGACCTGCTGCCGCCGTCCCCTTATCCCCTTATCCCCGGGAGCCGCAGCCATAAACAACTGGCCACTGCAGCTGCTTGTAACATGTGTTTGTCTATATGCATACACACACAATGCCGTATACACAGGCAGGATGTTTGGGCCATTGTCGGTGTTGCATATTACAGAGACTCCTCCTATTCAGGGCCTCAAGCATTTAAGCATTCGGAATGGCTGAGGCTATTTATTTTATTTAACGCTTCAAGTGCAAAATGTTTCTGCACGAGATGCATATTTATTGCGCCCAAAAGTGACCAGAGGCCAGCCTATGCATATAAGGAATATATACAGGTGGGGTAAGGACTTTAGCACTGAGTGTTTATAAGATTTTAAATATATTAAAAATACATGTAATTATTTTGAGCTGTTTTGTTTCACAATAACTCATATAAAAGACAATTTCATACAGATCATTAAATACTAATTCTTTAACCCTAACTGTGTATGTATGTACACCTCTGCGTATGAGCAATATGGGTAAATGTGGCATTCTCCAAGGCTGCGTCCAAAAAAAGTTTGCAACAAAATCTTGGAGCGCAAAAGTTGTTTGTTTCTTTCTGGCGTACTTTCAGCCGGAAATTGCGTTAAGTGTCCACTTAAGTTTCATACAATTAACTTTAACTTAGACTTTGGCAACTGCGACGAGCATCAAAGGCAGCGGCAGCAGCAGCAACGGCAACAGAAATAGCAGTTGCAACTGCAACAACTTTAACGGGCGGCAACTTGTTGGGCATTTCGGGGCAAGTTCAACGACTTTGGTGTTTTGCATTTTTACGAGTGCGTTTGCCGTTGCATTTACCCTATTAAGCCAAAAGTTTGTTCCAAACTTGTGCGCCGTAATTTGTTTGTTTTGTGGGGCCCGGGCCAAGCACAAAAATCATTAAAATTAAATTAGTGCTCAAATAGTTGTGCTGCCAAAAGTAAGAGAGCGGGAGGGCATAGTCAAAGCGAAACAAGTTATTAAATTTCAAGCTCTTGCGGAAATGGAAAAACAATCCCTTAATTCACCCCCCCCCCCCC
>VNKC01004142.1:0-98825 GCA_008042775.1 Drosophila pectinifera | reverse complement strand
TCCCCCCCCCCCCCCCCCGAGAACCGAGAGCAACAAGAGCAGCCGAAACTAATAAAAAAGCTAAACAATTTCGGAGCTATTCGATGAAAATAATGAAGAACGTGAGGCATTTGCCAGTTCTGGTTTAGTTGGCATATAAAGAAGTCCGCCCCGCGTGCAAGGCACATAAAAACAAATTTTATGACAAAAGTTTCTCGTCCTCATTGTTCTTACACAGACAGTGAGCGAGAGGCTGCGGCGAATGAAAAACCAAACAGAAGTGTAAATAAATACAAAATAAATTTGATGAAAATTGTGCAGAAAAGTTCATTTAATATGGATTAAAAGTTTTCTTGTTGTCTGGCGACTCGTGCGAACTCGTATCTGTCTCTCTACGGCTTAATTCGATCCGATTTGATGGGCGTGGGGACTTGAAAACGCTCCCCACATTGCTTTATGATGATTGGCATTGGCATGCGAGACTACTGTCGCCAGTAATTGGATTTTTAAGCAGTCAAAATCTGGATTTCTTGGATGTTGTCTCCAAAATTAATTATTTGGAAGCTTTACCACAGTTATACTTCATGACACTGGCAGTAAAATGTGGCTCTAAATGGAGGAAATCGCCACCAAAGTAGTTTTCGAATTAAGTCCCTTTAATTAGACATATTTTATTTGTTATTTTTGAACAACATAAGGTAATCTTAAAACCAAGATTGAAAATATTTATTTTGTGAATTCTTTAATTATATTTTAGGGGTATTTTCTACCCCTGGTATAAGCCACAAACAAAATAAATTCTTCATAATATAGATAAGCATATAGATGATCTATCTTTACACATTAATGGCAAGTTTACTACCAATTATTCCTTGTGTGCACTTGCTGCTGCATAATTCATTATGGCCTGGTCGGCAGCAACAACTATGTGAAAATTTCGATAACTCACAAGTTTGGAAATTTGTGTCCAAATTAAATTAAGCTGTCACTGCCCACGCCACACTCGAGGCTTCCCAACTTCCTTCGCCCCACCGCCCATTTTCAATTTGCCTCCTTTGGGGTGGCCGAGAGAGGACACAACACTCAGGCCACAGAAACTTTCTTTGCAAAGTGTCAAGTTTTAGTTGTCGTAGACGTTGCCGGAATTATTTTTTGAAGTTTATTACACGAAGGCGGGCGCGTGTCCAAGTATATACCAGATATATGCACATAATGACCGCTTCTACTCCGGATCCAGTTCTGTTTCGTGTGTGCTCGCTCGCTCCCCGGTGCTCGGAGATCATTGACCGCCGTCCCGCTGGCAAGTCCTGGACGTTAGTCAAACTTTCTGCACTCATTTGGAGCACTTGTCCGGGGTGACAAAAGTTGCTTAGTGCAAATTCAATAAGGCGACGACGCTTTGCATAAACGGGGCAGGTCGGGCAAAAGTTTCCATCGCAGCTCCCCGGGAATCTAAAATATTAAATGTTAATTTAATGAACCCTTTTTTCCGAGGCCTGAGTGGGGAATTCAGTTAGGGGCGTTCCAAGAAATCGAATTTAGATTAAAGCTTAGAAGGACTTAGGGGTAAATTGTTAAAGTAACTGCAGACCAAGTTCCTTAAATATTATTAAAAATTATGCAATATTTCTCTGAATAAATAGCGATTGAGTAACATATTTGAATAAAGCGAGGTGTTATGTCAATAGATAAAATAGAAACTTAATTGTCAATCTCCAATTTAATTTTACTATACTAGTTTTCATTTTAAATTTTTGCCTTGGTTAGAATACGCTTAAGTCAAGGGTTTATTTCTTAAAAATATATTATAAAATCAGCTTATAAATAAGTATAAGTCAGGGCTTATTATTAAAAATAACCAGCTCAAAATTGGAAAATATTTGCGAACGTTTGGCTCCAAGTGTCCATATGAGACATGGATCGATAAGTGCTCTCCGGTTCTGAGATTCTTGAGAGATTGACGCCTCCTCCATTGTGTCAGCTGACGCACTTCCGCAGGACTCTTGGCTGGCCACTCCCTTCCATTCGTGTCCTTTGCCCATGCATTTCCCCCTCCTTTTGGGAGCCTGGTGAACGGCACTCAAGGAATTGCCAACTGACAACTGGCTTTCAGTCCGTGCGAAGGCACCACATCTCATTGCACTGTTTATTCATGAGGCAGCAACACTTTTCTTAATAAGTCTCCGTGTCCCCTGTCCATTGTAAATTGTCCAGTGTCCAGTGTCCAGCTGGTCGGCCCATAGAGCAAACAATGGCAAATGAAACCGTCCATCCGGCATTGAGGTCCCGCATTTCTCCCATTTGCAGTTATGCGAAAAGTGTCACATCTGCCGCTGGAAGAGACAGATGTGGGAGCCGGGCTTCGCATTTATTTATTTGCATTGGGCACTTTACTTAAATGAGAATATTTGTGATGAAAACAGGGCCAACAGGCCAAGCTCTCTCCGGGCTTCTCTGTCAATTTAAATGAGTTCGAGGCGCGTCAAATCTCCCCAGAGCCCCCAGGATAAAGTTCAAAAGACTGGACCACATCGCTTATCGTCGCTGGCTGCATTGTCATTATTTATTGTGCACTCGTCCTGCCTCATTTGCGTTTTGCTTTAAGTGATTGCAAATGTGCTCGCGGCAGCTTTAATGCGGTCCGATTCGGACTCGTATTCCGATTCAGACTTCGATTCCGAGTCCGATTCCGATTCCGAGTCCGCGTCCGAGTCCGAGTCCTTGCTCTATTAATCAGTGCACTCATGCACAATTAATGCACATTTTCGTTAATCACGCATCGGCAGCTCGTCGCACTTGCTTTCGTAAGGACAAACATTGTCATTAAGCGCTGATAAACATCGCGTATCCGCCGTGTGGGTTGCTTCTTCCGTGAAGTCCCTTAATCACGCTTAATAACTAATCACCTGTGTGTATGGCGGTGCTTCTACACTCTTCCACAGATGACTAACTCAAGGACCTCATCATGTACAGTATAGTATTAATATAAATACACCACAAAGCCCCTTGAATAAATCATTATAAGTAGAGTATTTCCATTGGAACAACTAGCTGGCATTTATCCCGGGCTAAAGTGCACTCCCTGTCGCCCCAGCTCAGTGCCAGGATACTGGGGCGAAAGCCAAGTGCAGCTCCCCGGGCGCTGGCTAACTATAAGTGTGAGCGGGAATCAATGGAATCAATTTACGCTGCTCGCCAGGACAATGTGCGATGTCTGCGATTTTGCGAGAGTGCAGGAGCAGAGGATCTGGGGGCTGACGGCGTTGATTTAGCTTCCCGGCTGACGGCGAGGCGGTGACGCGATGACACGAGGACAGCGTTAGTTGGCCATTTGAAATGCACACTTGACATCGTGCGACACGCAGGTCAGAAGGATTCAGCCGGGATCCCTCAGGATATCGTGAGAAAAGCAAACAGAGACGGGCGACAACAATCACTACATATGTATAGCCAGCAACCAGGGCGGCGAGCGGCGAGTGCGGCGGCGGGTATGGAAACATCATAAATAAATCAATTTGTAATCCGATGCGCAGAGCTAATTGATTTTAATTGTGCTCTGCGGTCAGTCAAACTCGATTTCGTGCACTCATCGCTTGTCGTCTCGTTTTTTGCAGGACACGTACTCGTCGCCGTCTAATTGCACGTAAATAAGCAGCGGTCCAATATCCGAGCTGCGAACACCGTACAGCGAAACCAAACATCGAACGCAGGACGCAGGACGCAGGACACGGGATACGGGACACGGGACATGTGCATGCCTTTTCCATGTCGGTGCCATCTGCAATGCAAATTAGTTGACTTCAATTAGCAGGCACTGCATCATTTCGCTGCATTTCCGCTGCTGTTCCTGTTTCAGTTCGGCAACAAAAATAGCGTGCCGTGTCCGTGTCCTGCCAAAGGAATAAAGTACCTAATTGGCCCCGCCGAAAGCCACCATCTGAAATCAGAGCGGATGCGGATGCGAATGCGGATGCGGATGCGGATGCGGATGCTCTAGTGCGTGTTTCGGGCAACATGCGTGGGAAATGTTGGCCGAATAATTGAAGGATCTTGTTGCGGGGGCTAACAATGATTTCTGCGTATGTGAAACAGTTTGGCAGTAACGCAGCAACAGGAATTTGGAATATTTACCTATTTTAAAATTGTTCCACATACAAATTCCCTTTTAAAGGCTTATTTTTGCACATTTGCCTGCGTATTGTTATATAGAAATCCGATAAAATGCCTTTAAACAGATTTTATTATTTGGAAATTGCTGAGGAGAAACAGAAGTTCATCCTTTATCTCTTAACTTGGAGGAAACCATACACATTCCACCAACAATGGCTGAAAGCACTCGCCAGAGCACTCTCCACTGAGCTCCTGCCTTAATATTTATTTTTTTGTGCAAAATCAATTGGATTAGTGCAAAAAAATTGCATATTTTCGGTTGGTCTGTGGATGATTCTTGTCGAAGTCAAGGATTTTCCGAATTGCAACCGACACAAAACCGCATAGCTTCAGTTCTGTATTTTGATACACTCAGCTGCGATGAAATCAAGAGCGGTTGCCCATTATTTTGGAGCTTGTTTGTTAGCAATTTAATCTAAATACACAACACAGAACTTTCCAGACGCTGGGCAAACGAATGCGGATTGCGAACGTACTTTTTGGGTATTATAATTTCTTGTATTTACTTGCAGGAATATTTCCTATGCAAAATCACGCACAATTTAAATGTTTGGCCCGCCATGCAGCTCCACGAACAGGCAGACCTACGTTCCCAACTGGAGAGACAGTAAAAAACGAAAGAGCACCCTTATGTACATATATATAACTGCAATTATTTGCGATAACAGGCAGGGGACGAGGTAGCACCCCTTGGAAATGGGAAAGAAACGACTCTTCGGCCGCAATTGAAAAGAAATAACAAAGCGCGCTTCAATAATTTCGGAAAAGCGTCCGAAGGGGGTTGGG
This sequence comes from Drosophila pectinifera, assembly GCA_008042775.1. NCBI lineage: Eukaryota > Metazoa > Arthropoda > Insecta > Diptera > Drosophilidae > Drosophila > Drosophila pectinifera. The sequence continues at coordinate 93,890 of VNKC01004142.1, read as the reverse complement.
CTGGCTGGGAGAGAAACTAGGAAGCAAAAAATATAATACAAAATGCGCATGCAGAACGGAAACGGAAATAGACGAAGGAGGAGCTAAGAAGAGCGGAAGGGGTGCATGCATTGCATTGTACTAGATTCCTCCTTTATATTTCTTTCAGATCTTCCGCTGCGTAACGGCAAGTTTTTTCACACTTTGGCAGGCAAACTAAATGCAGACAATAACCAGAAAAAGTAGTTTTGGCCAAGGAAAAAAGCAACCTCTCCTTTGTTGCGAAAATGTTGAGTAAAATTTCTTAACGCCAAAAATCAACAGTGAAAATTTGTTGAATTGGAAAATTCAATGGGTCAGCGACCAGGCTAGAAATGAAAAAACCCAAAAAAGGGCAGAAATATAAAAAAAGGAAGCACATAAATGCTAACAAATTAGGGATACTTACCAAATAAATTAATAAATAAGTCCGGACAGATAAAAATGCAAGCCAAGGCTTAAAATTAACACACACTTTTATTTAATTTCACCACCATTTACAATACGCCCATACGAGGCTTTGATTTATTTACTTTAAATTAAATTAATTTAATATTTTACTTTAAATATATTTTACACACATTCTCCGCCTCCCTCGAACACATACCTTTGATTTCTGGCTTTGTTTTGGTTTTGGTTTCATTTACGTTTCTTTTTGCCTGACTTCCCCGCTTAACTGTCTGGTTTTTTGCACATTTAAAGTAGAATCAGTAATTTGATGTACTTAGCATATTTTCGTTCTCTTAATCTTGGTGTAAACATTTATATTTGAATTGTGTATGTCCTGCTTATAGGTCTTAAACTCTTTCGCTGCTCTGCTTCCAACTCCATGTATTTTGTGTTCTCTTTACGACTATGCTAGTTTATAAATGTTTGCTTAACCTTAATTTGTTTTCGTTTTGGTTTGGTTTTATGTTATTCGATTTTTTAGCTCGCTAGTAGACACCACTTCCCAAGGGGTGGTTGTTGGGGAACAGAGGGAAATTAACATGAAAAGCAGTCGTTAAAAGAAGATCCTTGAACTTAACAGAATTAAGGTGGGTCCCAGCCCTGTTCAAGTGGTAAATATCCAGATGCAAATACCAGACTAGTGGCCTCAAGGCTCAAAAGACATAATTAATGGCTTATTACCTCTAGAGAGACTTTGAGTATATATTCAGCTTTAGAGTGATAAACCACATCTTAGAATCCTTGGCCTATTAAGATACAAATTTGGCATTTATCAATTGGAAATTCATCCAGTTATCAGGGCTGGGAGCTGCCCTAGATACATTTCGAATCACTTAGGGATTTAACTAACTGGTAACTGGTAACACACACACGCCTAGGCCAGGGTCTCTGTCCTCGGATCTGGCCAGGCCAGTGGCTGCCGGGACGCCTTGAAGGCGCTGCAGCTGGACAGAGGAGGAGTTGGCTGCTCCCTGGAATGTGTCCTCGGGGGTCTGGGTCTGGACTCCTTGTGGCCGCCTTCGCTCTCGGACTCGGTCTCGGTGTCGGTATCGGATGCCACCTCAATTAGCCGGAATAAGCCCGCCAGCAGGGCCACCATCAGGGGCGCCATGTAGACGCCGGGCCAGAGTTGCGTAGCCGGCGATGCCGATGAGGTCGAGAAATACGAGCTGAAAAAGTTCTTCAGGGACGATTCGGAGGAGAGGGTGACTGCTCGCGGAAAGGCGAAAAATAAAGAACCGGAAACGGAAGTCAGTTGGATCTGGAACCGAGGCAATTGCCACATGGCCATTGCTCACTCACCACGTGCCGGTATCGGATCCTTTTGCTGTGCGCCCAGCTCGATTTCCTTGTACTCCTGGTACAGATCCCCGATTTGTGCCGAGCAGCGCAGAAGTAATCCGCCCGGATTCTGATTCGGGGCATAAACCGGTCCCCCATGCCCGTACACCGAGTTCATGCCGTAAATGCTGTTGTAGATGGCCGGATTCACGCTGGAGAAGTGCACTCCCTGCAGATGCAGCTTCAGCGAAATACGCGAGACAATCAGATTATCCACGGTGCGTATGTACTGGGTCTCAACGTTGGTGATCTGTTTTAAATATATAAAGGGAAAAATTGCCTTTATAATAAGAGTAGGAAATATATTTAATACTCTCTCCAGATTTTAACATAAACAAAGAACAAGACGAGTAATATCTTTCCCAATATAATGTTTGCAGTAAACACAAATCTGCATCTTAAAACATAAAATTCAGTTATTCACAAATACTGTGTTTTCTTTTCGTATAATTAAAGTGATGTAAAATCTAAACAAATAACAAAATCCCAAAAAGAGTGAAGCTTTTCTAAAATAATTCTTATACAATCACAAAGAAAGAGATGACCCATTTTGCAATACATGCTAAACATGGTAAGACCTGGAAATTGGGGGCTTACACAGACCAAAAAATATAATCCAAGGAGCAGTAACTTAAATTTGTGAAAAGGAAGTATAAAAAGCAACTTAAATATCAGATAATTAGGCTCTTTGATAACATTTAACTCCTTTTATTTTGCCCAGAAGTTATTGTTACCTTAAAGGCAATTTCTCTTAGTGCTCCAGGAAGCAAACAAGGGGATTATAATTTTAGACTGCGCCTGTTTATTTTACGCTTGCAAATGCATTTGCATATTTTAAGGCGCTCTGGGGGCTTGGTGGTTGTGGGAGGGGGCAGGGCAGCAGAGGGGGAGGCTGTTCTGCAGGAAGGCTTCAACATTTGGCAACGTTTAGCCCTCACGCTCGTAATACTTCTGTTTGTACTTCTCCTTTTGGCCGTTTGAACGGACCGAGCAGAAGGAAAAAACTTTTGCCAGCCAGCATCTTGTCGCCATTTGCAAGTTGGCACAGTTTGGCAAGGAGCAGGGCGGGGGGCAGGGCGAGGGCAGGGGGGCAGAGTGGCCACGGGGGCGGAGCAGGGAGGGGTAGTCGGGGGATTTGCCACATGTGCTGGGAGACACTTCTGTATGCATGGAAATTATGTATCAAGGAACTTTATCTGTGTTAATGCAATGCAGCAAAAAGCAGCGGCGTCTCTGAGCACAACACAAACACAAGGAAAAATGTTCAAGTTGAAAAATATATCAAAAATATACGACGAAAATATACTCTAGGATTTCAAAGGAAAATAAGGTAATGGGAAAAATATGTATACTAAGAAACAACTGCAATTTGGTGCACCTAATTCACTTAATTTCAATTTAATAACAATTCTTTTTAAATATTCAATAAAGAATTAATTTTAAATCAAATTAAGATCACATTTCGAAAGAATTTAATTCGTTGTTAACGATTAAAATATAAACTTTTAATTAGTTAGTATAGATCGATGCTATTTAAAAATATTAACGCAGAAAAACAACAGAATTGGTGGCCAAAATCTTTATAACTATAAATATATAATATTAATATTAAATTAAATTCTTCTTCTGCTCTTGAAAACCAATATACCCTTTCCCCTGCCAAGTACCCAGTAATAAAAAAAAAGCGAACAGGAAGCCCCACACAATTGCACACATTAGTGGCTGCGGCGTCGGGCGAAGGACATGCCAGCACATTGGACATTGGACAGCAGGGGGACTGGACAGAACCAGCACCGGCTGGCTAAAAAACGAAGAGGGCCAAGACTGCAACGCATTTGACGAAAGTTTTAGCCAGTTCTCTGCAGGCTTTGGCCAGCTTTTCATAGCATTTTCGAGCTCTGTTTCTTATGCACCATTTCTGGCATTCATTCCGCCTGCTTCTGTATTGGTCCACATCCGTATCCGAATCCGCATCCGCATCCGAATCTGTATCTATATCCCGATCCCGGTCCACGTCCACGTCCACGTCTGCATCCTCGTCCATGTCCTTGCTGCGTAAGTCCACTTTATTTGCGCCAGCTCCAAGATGCTTAAACTTGCATTTGGCTTAAATGCTGCCAGCAGCTCCTTCATGCGAGAACAGCTTTTATGCTTAATGGCAGTTATTTAGTGCAATTCACTGTAAAATTGTTGCCATAGGAGAATCTGCCAGTCGCCATCTCCGAGTCTCTTTCTCCTTTCTCTGTGTATGTACATGTGTGTGTGTGTGTGTGCGAAAGGATTTGCGCTTTGATAAATAATTTTTCCCCATACGCATGTGCATGCCAAAAAGCAGATGTTTAAGCAGCAAAGTTCTCCCTCCGTTTCCGTATTTTTCTTGCCAGTTTTCTTTATTTTCCTGGGCCTTGTGCATACATGGGGAATTATATATGTTTCTGATAGTTGCCAGTAGTGTGTCCTTGGACTCCATGGAACCTCTGAAGAATTCAGGCCTCGAACTTATGTTTGAATTTCTGCCGGGTTGCAGCTTAGTTTCAACTTTTTGGAAAATTTCTAGCTAATGGAGAGCGGGTCTGAGATAAGCCGGAAATAAGGCTGCTTTATGGTTAGCCTTGGACGTCCGGGGTTTCCTCTTGAAAACTATAGAAATAATCCTCTTCGAGCTATATTTTATTGCTGAGACTTGAGATTTTCTCTTTTCTTTTTGGAAAATATTTTTAATAGCTTCTGAATCACTAAAAGCTATTTGGGTTTCCGGTTGATATATAAATGTAAAAAGGGCCGAAGAATTTAAGATTTTTGTCGCCTGGGATTTTCTTATTTCTTTCCACATTATATTTAATAACAAATTTCGATCACATTTGTATAGGAATTATAGTAGATTTTGTGGCGTTATTTACGAATAATATCCAGATTTTTAATATGAAATATTCTAAGCAAATTCAAATAATATTTCTTTAAAAATACCTGTCTCAGCTTAGGAATTTTTAGCATATCTTATTTGAACTATATACAAGTTCTTGTAGTGACAAATTCGATTAGGTATAACTTGCAACCCGAACTGAGTAAGATCTGGAATTTTGGCTCCTACCAATTTCCTTGCCCAGTGACACTTTGACTGCAGGCATAAATTTCCCTGCGCTCGTTCATCCGTAGCCCTGGCGACGACTCGACCTCTCCTTGCCCCTCCCCGGACTAGGGAAAAATACAATAAATATATTTTATATTTCATCCAATACATGCGCCCGGAGTGCACAATTTGTCGTACGTGCGAGTGTTTGTGTGTACAATGCATTGCCAGCGTATCAATAACAAATAAATTGTGGATAGCACTGCAATATCTTTCGGGCCGTTACTGCGAATGGTAACTGGTAGCCGGTAGCTGTTGGCTGGAAGCTGGTAACTCGTAGCTGCCAAGAATACTCGTAGGTATAGGGCCATAGCGAACTATGGCACAAAGGGCTGCCAACTGCCGGCTGCGAAGCTTTTTTCAATTTTCCGCTAAATTTGGCAGGGCTCAAGTGCTATTTGTCTTCATTAATGCGAGTGCGCCTAGAAGTTTGGCAAGAGCGCCGCCCCTGGATGAATTCCTTGGGCCCACCGAGCGTTCGTTCAACCCCCGATGATGGCAAATTCTGCGTAGCATTTTTAAGCCGACGCCAAATGACATGCAGCAGTTATTAATTGGCAATTTACATGCCGAATGATTAATGCCCGGGTCCCAGGGCGGCGGAAGCAGCCAGCAGCCAGGAACCCCAAATGGAGCCGCAGCAGCAGCAGTCTTAAACCGAAGGCACATATGTCACCGGGGGCGGATGTTGAGGCACAGTTCCGGTAAGAAGGGTAGAATTGGGGGATCTAAATTAGGAACAGCTTATTTTTAGGCACTGGTATAACCCTTTAAAAAGAATAACACTTTATGTACTTATTTTTCTGCTTAAATTGAATATATAATTATTTTTTTTGGGGATTTTTTTACGTTCTTTGGTTAGCGAAATATAGTTTTACAGTGCAAATAAAGTCAGTCTCCATGTACTACTATTTTGACCGCTGCTGTTTGTGTGTAAGGACGCCTTTTCGGGGGTTGCAAGTGTGGGATATTGGGGCTCGGAGTTCGGAGTCCAGACCTCTTGCAAATTACTCCTGTGGCATTTTACCGCAAAAACTTTTGTCAACAGAAAGTTGTGGCTCCTTGCCGGCGCACCTTTTAACGTAAACTTTGCTGGAAATGTCGGAGGTGCCCGGGTGTGTGTGCGAGTGTGTTTCCGCCCGCCGCCGCCCTTTACCCGCCCCTTGTTGATTTGCACAGCATGAAATATTCATTTGTTTCCTGTGATCGGCAATTGTAATATATCTTCCTCCTGCGGTATCGTTTTCTACTCAATTTTAGTCAATGTCTGCCACGTTTGCTTACTGTTTGTTGTCTGCCCGCCATTGGCTGCCATTGGCTGCCATTGGTTGCCATTGCCAAAAGTTCTCTCGATGTCCTTGCAGCTCCTTTGGGCCACCATTAGCCCCCTGGCGCCGGCTGAAGCCGGTAGTGCCCCCTTAACCCACAGCACCGCACAGCATTGGTGGCATTTCGAAAGGCATTGCCGATAAGCTATCATTTCACTTCCAGGCAACACAACCCCTTTGAATATTCGCCTCAAAATTCCCTTCTCCATTCCGGCTGCGAGTTATTGCGGTGCAAATGATTTGAATTCATTTATCATGTTTAATGCGAGCTTGGCAAGTGCGCTTCTGGAATGTGGCAGCCATTTTTCAACGGCCCTGACAACGCTCTCGAACTACAGCCTTTAAAGGCTAATAGAGAGCACATCCTGGAAGGCGATTTGGCTAATGAAATCTACTTTCGAGATTGGGAAACATAATTCTATTAAGAGATATCTGTCTGCACTCCGAGTATCTGAAGGAATATGTGAGAGACAACTTACTGGTTAAAGGAATTTTTGTATTTAAATATAAAGAGTTTGGCAAAGAATATTGAAACGAAGCCTAATTAGATTTTAGGTAAACAAGATTACATTTTGCTTGTCGCAATTAAATTAATAATTATACTATTTTATCCAAGTTATACTACTTTATAAAAAGTGGATTTCTTTAATCATTAAACATATATCTTTCCCCACTTTTTAAGTCTTGTAAATTCCTCCAGAAACCTCCACTGAACTCCTATTCCTGAACCAAAATGTGAAGTCAGAGTTCTGGTTTTATTGGGGTGTATGGCCAAGACCTTTGTTCGGGGATAACAATATGAATTTGGATCTGATGCAGTCCAAAGACATGTACATCTTGGTCGAGCTCCCGCATAATGTATTCCCAACCGCAAACCAGCTAGCATTCTTTATGATGGAAAATTATGCATTCCTCCTGAACTAAACCCACTGCCTTTACGATTTTCCTGACCTGGCATGGAAAGCAGCTCGAAAATCAGACGGGAACTTAATGCAGTTGCCGCCGAAAGCTGAATGCTAAATGCTGAGTGCCGAATGCAGAGTGGGAAAAACTTGGGCAACCTGTTAGGCACGTGAATGCTGGATACAGGATGCAGGACGAACACCCTCCTCCCCGTTCGAGTGTCCCTGGCGCAGACACGAACCCTTTTCAACCGCAAATAGAGCGGAAAGAGGAGCCTCGCCTTGACCGATTCTGAACCTGAACTGCTCTTGACATCGGGGCCTGGGTCAAAATTATAAGCAGGGGAGGGACTGTGCACAATAAGGACGAATAAGCGAGCATGTGGCATGCATATTCATAAAATTGCAATGGAAAAAAATTCGTTACTCCGACAGCACACAGGACAACAATGGTGGCACCACAGCAGCAACCAAAAGTGAGAAGCCACACTGACTGACAGCCTGAGAGTTGGCGAAACATTCCCACCACAGCTGTGACTCTTGCTCTCGATCTTCAGTGCTGAGATCTTGGCCTATTTATGGAATTTTTATGGGAAAACATAAATAATAGTGATCAGAAAAACATAAATGAATGGGAGCCTAACCATGTATTGTAAATAAAATTAAATATAATTGGGGAAATGTTATTAACTTCAGTATTCTTATTTATCTCTAACGAAAGTTGGAGCTGGAATAGCTGGAGATGTGTTCTCCATAAAAATAAGATACCAAAAAATATATATATAATAAAAGGATTTTAAATTATTTATTTTATATTTTATTTTAATTGAGAAAAGACTTCCAGCTATTTTTTAAAATGTGACACTTTGGCAGCACTGCCACTTGATAAGAGGACCTGACTGGTGTTTGCAACCGCATAGAATCTGTACTCCGGAGTAACTAAATGACAAAGCATTCCGGCCACAGATGTGGCGGACTCTTGTGTCTTCGCCAGCCTTATTGTCCTCACACCCCTCCCCCGCTCGGTCGCCTCATATGCATTGTTAATACACATGACAATCCGCACGCTCGCTGGCAGGCTGTGAAATTGCGCATACGCCACGTTGACGGATGGACGAGCCCCCAAGGCGAATGGTGGTGAAATACTAAAAAATATATAACAAACGAGAACCGAAAAGAAAAAACAAGTAGAGGGAAACGAAGCCAGAACCCTTTTGATTAAAGTCTGGTGTCCTAGCCCATTTTCGTGTTCATTTCTCAGCAGAATAGACAAGCACTTCAAAGGATCCGGCTCTGCTTTGAACACACACAAAATAGCCGCTGACCCGCTGTCAGATTTGTTTTCCACTCGCCTCGAAAGCATAAAATAAATTGGAGCAGACCGTCCGGTAGGTCGGCAATATTTCAATGGAATGATTGCGGAGCGGAGTTAAGACCAGAAGCACTACTCACCACCATGTTGTTGATTGTGAACGTTAGCTCGGACCGCGGCCGCGACGGCGGAGTGCTGCAGTTTGCTCGCAGGACATCGCCGGGCTCGTAGCGCGTGTGCTCCGTCAGCAGCACAGGACGCTTGTCGGGCAGCTCTGCAAAAATGAAATACATGTCCAATAAATATCGATATTAATTTATAGTAGAAGTAATAAAAAAGACGTGAAATTTTGGGGATTTTTCAGCTTGAAAAATGAGAGAATGGGTAAAGGTTTAGTCCGGGACAATTCAATTAGCTGGACCCATCGACACAAGACAAATTAATAGGCGCATAAGTGGAGACGGAAGCCAGTAGAACCCTTCAATCACAACCGCAGGACGAAGATCCTGCCTCGCTCTCTCCACGCTCAACTTTTTAATTAAGTCAACCAAGGAGGAGCCGCAACATCAGCAGCAGCACCACCACCGAGAGCCACTACTATGAGCCACAGGACCCGGCGAGAGCAACAAAGTAACTAATGAAGAAAGTAATTTCCATGACAAAGGCGGCGGCAACTTTGCTCTTTTCCCGAGTCGCCCCGAGGCGACTTTCTGTGTCCTGGCCGCTTTCTAATCCCCAATCCCCGGGTCCCGATGCCCGGTCTGCAGCCCCCGCCGCCTGCGCTTTTTGCCTTGCAGATTTTGACCTTTTTGCGGGCCAGCATCGAATGCTTCTTGGCCGGCTTTGCCGTTGGCCTAGAGTCTCTGCCGTCAAATTCCCCCTAATGAGGGTCAGTCTCCAAGTGCACACTGGACTGAAGAATCGAGAAATTGGCAGGAATTAAATAAGAATTTGTACTATAAATTTCAAACTCTTCCTTTCTTACTCTTCCTACTCTTCATTCCTCTGTTATTCTAAGTAAAAATTACAAAATATGTATAATAATATTCTTGTATTTTTACCTGAATCATAAAAATCTCAGGCCAGTGTAAAGCGTCCAATGTTGGGTTTAATTTAGCAGCTGACCAGCCTACTTTGCACTTGGTTTCAGCTTCGACTCGTATCATTAAGTTATTAAACTTAAGGCTGCCCAAATGTTTGCCAACTATAAACTTTTGACTCGTACCATCGGACGAAGATGGGCGGCGGCAGAGGCGGCGACGGGGCTGTGACTTAATGAAAGCCCGAATTAGCATAACTTTTGGGGCCAGAAGCAGCAGCCTTCTCGCTTACCAGCCCCCTGCCTGCTTGTAATAACCTTGCCACCGTCTGAGCGCCTTGAATTGCCCGCCCCGCAAGGACAAAGTGTTTATTTTATGTGCCACGCAGACGCCGAGGCGCTGGCAGCCTCCTTTCAGCCGGCCCCTTTCAGGCTCCTTGGGCCGCAATCTGATTGCCACTTGAGCTCATTAACACACGATTAAACCTCAGAGTTATTTACACCGAGGACGCGGCGGCTGCATAAGCGAATGTGTGTGCACAACTGACTAAGACTGACTCCGACTCGTTGCATAAAACATCAGGCTGCGAAACTATGCGGGGAATCAATGAAATTAAAGCGAAAGTTTACGCAAATAAGGTAAGTTGGTAAAGGTATCCGAAAATAGTCCCTTTCGGGACATATAAAAGAGTCAGAGATGAGTAGAAGACTTAGAAAAAAGCATATTTAAAGGCAATTATCTGGCAATATGCTCATTTCCCCTAAGACTACATATAATCCTAAAGAACCAAAGTGCAAATATAAACAAAATTGCTTTAAATTAAAGAAATATCTATTAAATATATATTAGACCTTTTGCAAACACTAAAATATAAATAGTAAATACTAGTATTTAAATATGACTTATTATTTATTAAAGTGTGACTTATTACATTCGTGGCTTGCAGAAACATTGACATCCCAATATGACACTAATTTCAGTATATTTTTTCTCTGTGCCAAAATACAATATGGTGTCGGTTACGGCTGCTGCCAGCTGGTGGTAGCAGTAATTTATTGTTTAGCCGGCAAGTTATTGGGGTTTTAGTGTCGACGACATTAGGCCTAAGCCCGGGAGCCCACGCCCAAACGCCCAAACGCCGAAACCGAGCCGGCAAGCCGCAGGATTCGGGGCGCGGGGAGTAACCGACAAAGCCCGAGATTTGAGGCGGCTGTCAGTGTGTCAGTTCCCAACTGGCTTATCCGAAACAGCATTGATGTATGTCCCAAGGACCAAGGACCAAGGACCAAGGACGAAGGACCAAGGACCGGGCCGAGGTACCCAAGGCCAGGACCCGGGGAGCAGCCAATTAAGAGCCGCAGCTATTAATGAAACTTTAATAAGTCGAGCGGCGCGTCCTTGACAGCCTGGCCTGGCCCCGCTTGGCCTCATGAATTTAAAGCAAATACACGATCAAAGGCTTTAATCCCCAGATGCTAGTTACGCAAAAGCGGCCAATTAAATGGGCTAAATGCGGCGTTAAATATAAAGCAGTCAACTGGCGGGTGGCAGGGCGAAAGCGCAGGCAATGCCAATCTAATAAAGGCTACACAGCAAACAAAAGGGCACTAAGTAGCTATAGATATTCACCCGATTCCCCTTTGTCTTCTGTGAATATTTAAATTGATTTATTTGATCCACGAAATTCTTGCTCGCTGCTTTTATACCTTAGATCCCCCTTTATTTATTACTGTGTAGGCCAGAACGACAGACATCTGAATGTTTAATGCCGGGCAACAAGCAGCCAGTGAGCCAGTGAGCCACTGAGGCAGTGAGCCATTAACCCAGACGAGCTCTCAATCAAACACACGCACACACAGCGCAGTCGAAGGACTCGCGAAGGGATGGCGGACTGAGCGTGGCAAATCGCTGGAAATAGGGGATAAATCCTGCCCGGCAAGTGGCATAAAAATCAGCGACTAAAGCAGAATTTAGCTGTCGGAGCGCATTTCTCGAATGCTTGAGGCCAAGCCGGATAGAAAGATTAACTTCGACAAGCGCTGAAGCAGCGCCATCGATTCAGGCCGCATTACGCATACGCCCCATGTGCTGCACCTCCATATGGCTGGGCAATTGTGTGGGGCCTTTGACCCCAAACAGGCTTTATGCAATCAGTGTAGGTAGGGGTTATTAGAAGTTAAATAAGCTTACTGAGGAATAAATTTCTATAAAATAAACTTTTGCTTTAATTTCCCTCAATTTTTTTGTAAATTCTTAAAGAGTTTCCCCTCTTCTCCTTTCAGAGCACGAGCAAAATAATTGTTAAGCCGAAACGGACTGGTGCTCATTGGATTTCATGGCCCTGCCACGCTGATTAAATTCGTAATTCAGCGCGCGCCGCACTACGCTCATTTAAAACGCATAAAGCCGTGAAATGCGTGGGGCACAGGTAAGACTGCCAAATGACCCCAGACTGGGGATGGCCCCGGCCCCCACGGGTTCTGGCGCTGAGAGAGGCAACCCCCTTGGTGCGGCAGCCCGCTTATCTGGCAAGAAGACGAAATGGCCTGTTAATGACGCAATTTTCAGCGCAAAACTTTGGCAACCAGCAGAAACAGCTGCTGTGACCTTGGCCAGGCCAAAAACAAATTGCCAAAGAAGCGAAAAACTTTCTCTCCCAACCGGAGAACTTAGCCACGGAACGCTGGCCGGCGATCAAAGGAGAATAATGTCAAAGGCTGCCCCGATAGCTGATACACTCACTCACTTTCACTCGGGTTCTCTGGAAGCTTTTAAGCGCACTTTAGGCCAATTTGGACGAATCAGCTTAGGAGCAGGACTCCGGACTCATGACACTGGACTCGGGACACTGGACTCGGGACACAGGACTCAGACTGAGACTTACCAACAACTTGCATGGTGTCCACGGCGGTGGCGGTCGAGAAGAGCGGGGCATCGGCGGTCACTTCGCATGAAAAGTTGCCAGAGAGACCGAATCCAACGTTGCGCAAGAGGACCTGGGTGGCATTCGAGCTGGATACCTGTTGAGCAAAAGAGCAGATACTGTACTTAACAATCGGCTGGAGGATGAGTCCGGGCACCCAGATAAGTGGGACAGCTGCTTAGGGAAACCTACATTTCGATGGTATTTCATTTGTATTTTTATTTATTATTCAAGAGCTTTATATTATGCTGTTGCTCTAGAAAACTATAAATCGAGTACCCCCCTGCCATCGCTCTGCTGTCCGCAATGTGACATCGAGTCCAACAAAGAAATGCACTTAAATTTATTAAAACAGTTTAAAAACAAACAGATACAAGCACAGCCAGCAGCCAGGAGCCAGCAGAGCGACCAGGAAAAACTGCCTTCAGCTAGGTAAAGTAAAAGTTTTCGACGACAAAACAAAAAATAACAAAAATAAAATAAAAAGGAGAAAAGAAAAAAAACTGAAGATAAACTCGCTGGCACAAACTCAATAGCCTGATGAAATATTTAGCCAGATTCGGAGCAACTTTATCGAAGCAACGAAATTGCAAGGACCTCTTTCCCGCCGCCTCACCGCCTCTCCGTCTCCCTGCACCGCCCGCCGGCTGGGTAAACTTTTTCAATAATCTAGCCAAAGTAGAATTACCCCAGCCGAGACTCAATTCTCCGACCTCAGGCCCCCCGCCTCCCACTCCGTCCTGCTCGCTCTTCACAGATTGCAGATTGCAGTTTTTGCAGGTGGGCGACAAAACTCAGACGCAGCAGGCAAAAATTTAAATGAAATTTTCCCGCAGATAGCCGCCGCGCGTTGATAGCGCCCACAAAAGCCGGCATTCCGGGCGGGCCAGGTGTCTCCTGGCATTTTTTGAATAACCGCCAATAACAATAAAACTGCCGAACTGCCGAACTGAATATGCATGAGCGGAAACTTTAAAATATACAATATAAATAAATGCAGTGTGCGCGCAATTAAGGACATCAAAGTGAGGTCCGGCCCGGTTTCGGGTCCTTTCAGGAGCCATGCGAAGAAATAAAAAAGATAGGAAGCAGCCTTGAAATGCTTTAAACTTTGTCTTTTTTGGGAAATTTTGAGTTCCTCTCAGCTCGAATCATTTGTTTTAAATATTGGTATATTTTGGAAAGGAGAGGTATTATATTTCGGATATTTGGTTTGGTTTTTAAATAAAAAATAAATGTTTAAGTAACTAAACTTCTAAATTAAAATAGCTGTTAATATATGTACAAATTACAAACAATATAATATTATTTGTAGAAATATTCAAATAAAAATGATATATAGTAATAATAATAAAAATATATTTTAATTAATAAAAAGGTATTTAAGTTATATCTTGTAGAAGATCTATGAAGATCTACTCTGGAAAGGAGAGATATTATGATTCGGATATTTGGTTTGGTAATTAATTAAAAAATAAATGTTTAAGTACCTAAACTGCCAAATTAAAATAGCAATTTATATATGTACAAATTACAAGCAATATAATATATATTTGTAGAAATATTCAAATAAAAATTACATGTAGTAAAAATAATAATATATATTAATTAATAAAAAGGTATTTAAGATATATCTTGTAGAAGATCTATGAACTCTGATCATTTCTTTTAAATATTTTATATTATTTATATTTGAGGTGCAGTCTTAACTTTCTAGTCGTTTTTAACAAATTTTCGAAATTGTATTCCACATTAAAAAAAATATTCCTCTTGTTTTTGTTCATTAATAATCATGGAATCATGGAATTGTATAAATTGTAGCTTCCGTTTAATAAATGCCTAAGATCTTAGGGCATAACATGGAATTATGTCTGCTCAAAACCTGTAGCAGCTCATATTAGTTAGAAAAATATATAATTAATCACTGACTGATTGACAATGCTAGGTAATCCTTTTAGATTTTAGAATGGTATAATGATAAATATATTATGATAAATATATTATATAAATATATTACATATAAATATAATCTTTATACTTACGTCCACATGAATGCCGGGAAAGGGGAAGACCTTCGTGTTGGGGAACTCGCCGGGCGTGTAGCGGTAGAACTCGAGCAGGCCGCGGTAGAACTTGGCCGAGTAGAGCGGTGCCCCCTCCAGGTCGTACTTGCACTGCAGCACCACGTGCTGGCCCCGCCGCACCGCCGGCGGCTCGATGATTAAATTGACGTTGCGCAGCGCGCACTCCACGAGCTCTGGAAGACGGGAGAAGAGGGGAAATCGCTGATGGAATTACGTGCGAATGCAAAGCCGAGGGATTCCAATTTAGTGTATTTATTTTAATAAATTATTGAACTATTGTCCGAGCGCAGGCTCGGTGGCGACACTGATAACACTTAATCCGGCGCTTAACGGCACCGCAATTGCTTGCATTTCGGGCTGCAGTTTGTTTTTGCCCGCGGTTTGGGCTCCAAATGCTTAAAACGCCATGCAAATATGCTGAAAACTCAATTTAGCTGGTCAATTTTTTGTATGATACCCTCGACCTTGGGTATCTACGATTGCAGTAAGTATCCCTTACTGGGAAACCTTCTTTAGCACCTTAAGTATTTTATTGTCTACCTGAAGTGTGTCTTATAGTTATGATGCTTAATGACCGCACTAATAATTTTTTATTGAAGCAAAATAGTTTCTTGTGTGTGCTATATAGTTTTATTCAAACCAATTATTAGAATATTATAGTATACGACTACCATTATTAAATGACTCTAAATTAAGCTGTAAAATATATACTTAATTAATACAATCAGCCATATACCTAGCCTTCCGGGTAATAAAAATAGCGCTGGTCTATAAAATCACCAGCTACTGTGTTTTACTCATGTTTCTCATCGAATAATAGTGGAAGTTGGTGCTTAAATGATTTATAAATGTTTTCCAACCATCGGAAAGCTTGATAGATTACGGTGGGATTTTGTAGGGGCAGTTATGCAAACGAATCGAGCCGAATTGAAAATATTATGATAAAAACTGCTGCTGGTTGCCGGTAAGCCCAAATAAACAAAGTTCATAACTGAGTTTCCCCGGTAAGCCAGTGATGATATAGTCGAAAACTAAAACGGCGCTTTAAATATCGTTCGGGGCAAACGCTTCAATAAATTAGCCAAAATGGTGGCCGAGATTTATGGATCCAAGGTCCCGAACTCGGCGCGACCTTCACTTACTTAGGCAATCTCTGTTTGCTCGCCAAGTTTTATTAATTACCAAACAATCAACGCCAATTTCCGGCAACTTTATGACCGCCCATTTCAGAGTCGTTTGTCAACAAATGCGTAGCATAATTCAAGGCGCCAGCCCGGTAACTGCCCCTCAATCCTCACCCGGATCTGAGCTCTGTTCCGCTCTCCCTCTGGAGCTTTGGTGTTTTACAAGCCAACATAGCCTAACAAGGCACTCAAAAATTTTTTATATCTTATTTGGGTCACATTTCAGGCGGCTGTGCCCTTAAGAATAATGGCACATAATTTGCGGCTTTCCCAGCGCAGCGTCCCTTTTGTGCGGAAGGAAGGGCGGCCCGAGCTGGGAGTCCTGCGGAATGTGGGGCAAGGATTCGGTTCCTTGTGAATCTCTCGCGAGGCGAATAATATAAAATTGTTTTCATTTTTTTTCTCACATGCCAGCTGTGCGTAATTCATTACCTTCGGGAGTTGTTTGCATATCAGGCGATATCTTCGGCGGCGAGCCGACTTCTCCCTGGAAAGTGCCATGGAAAATTGGCATGATTTTCATTATGCCAATGCCACTGCCATCGCCTCGGCCGAGTTGCCCTTTAACATTTACTCCATTTGCAGGCTGTAAACTGAATTCTTGCACATTGACCTTAATGACCAGCGGGGCCTGCCAGCAAAATTGGCCAACTGCCTGTGTGTCCTGGCCGGGGACAACGAGCAAACAAGAAATTACAAAAAATGAGAATACATACAAGTGAGACTTTATAGATAGACTATAAGATACCCACGAAAGTTTAAATGGGAGAAAGATATTTCGAGTAATATTCAAAGAGTTTTTGTACCTGTTATAATATTCCCTCTTTAGTACCCTTAATTTATAAATAAGAATAATATTTCAGTAAGTATTCAAGATATCCTGAAACATTTCTAAGAATTTAGCATATATGGATTAATTTTCTGATTCACTTAATAATTTATATATAGATAAGACTATACGATACCTACGGAAAATTAAATAGGAGAAAGATATTTCTTCAAAGAGTTCTGATACCTGTTTAATACTCCCTCTTTAATACCCTTAAAGTAAAAATAAGAATAATATTTTAGTAATCAAGTATTCAAGTTAACTTATCCTGAAGCATTTCTAGGAATTTAGCAAAGATGGATATCTTTTTTGATTAATTTAATAATTTATTTATAAATAAGACTATAAGATACCTACGGAAATTTAAATGCGAGAACGATATTTTGAGCAAGATTCAAAGAGTTTTAGTACCAGTTTTAATACTCCCTATTTAATACCCTTTTAAATAAAAAATAAGAATAATATTTCAGTAATCAAGTATTCAATTTAACTTATCCTGAAACATTTCTAAGAATTTAGCATAGATGGATTTCTTTTCTGATTAATTTAATAATTTATATATAGATTTTATATATAAGATACCAAGGGAAATTTAAATTGGAGAGAGATATTTCATGCAAGATTCGAAGAGTTTTTGTACCTGTTTTAATACTCTTTCTTTAATACCCTTAATTTAAAAATAAGAATAATATTTCGGTAAGTATTCAAGTTATCCTGAAATATTTCTAGGAATTTAGCAAAGATGGATTTATTTTCGGATTAATTTAATAATGTTTGGTCTAACAAAACATAGTTTCTTTTTTGCAAAATATACCCCCACTGGTTTGGAAACACCTGGCTGGCAGGTCACAACTTAACTTTAGCAGCACCTTAAAGTCCTTGCTGGCCGCATAAATATTTGCACACTGAAATCGAAAATTCCGCTTGTTTGCCAATTGAAAATTGGAAAGTCTAGTTGCCGGGGACCGCCCGCTGAGAGTTTTCCATGCAGGAGTCGCAGCAGGAGCAGGACCGGGAGCAGGAGCAGGAGCAGCGAAATGCAACCGCAAATACTTGCTTATTGCTGGGAAAACTTTGCTTGTTAGTGTTTAGGTGGAAAGTGCAGCAGCAAGAAATCATAGCACACAGCCGGGTGCACAACTTCCCTGGAAAAGCAACAAAGAGCAGCCAAACAATGTCTATAAATCCACACACACCCTTCACTCGCACTCACACTCACACTCGCACTCACAGTCGCAGTCGCACTCGCACTCGCACTCCCCAGATATAGTTGGAAGGTAAAAAGTTTGTGCAAAAGTCACATATTTGTTCGATTTTGCTAAGTGCCAGCTTACAAGTGCCTTGTCCTTATCCTTTTGCGATTTGTTTACATGGCAGCCACCAAAGCGAGCCCCAGAAACAGGACCCACCTGGCCCTCTTCATTTCACGTTGTTGCTGGTTGGTTGGTTTGTTTTTTTTTTGTCAGGACCTCTCCAGGACCTGGAGAGGGGATTTACCTGCCTGCCTGCTAAATATCAATGCAGCCGGCCCTTGTTTGCCTCCAGTTTCTTTGTCGTGCTCCCTGGACGTTGGGAGAAATGCCCTGCCATCTGCCGGGAGAGTAAACACTTTTCACGCTCTTTTCACCGCATTTTCCCCGCAGCGTTCCTTTTTTTCCTTTTTTTTTTTTGGTTTATTGTTTTCCAATCTGGCATCCGACCGGAGTGCGTCATTGGTCGGAATTGGACTGGTGGGTGTCAGGTGCGATGAAAACCGCAAGTGATGCCAAATTGAAAAGTTAGATGCCACTTTTGGCCGCCTGTCCCCGGAGGCTTGGACATTTTTTGCAGTTTTCCCAAGCAAAGTTTGGAAATAGTTCAGTAAAATAATAATGGAATATAATAATAGGAATATAGGGAAAAATTCAAGCTATAATTGGCTAAAAAGTTTGGATAGACAGCCCACTAATAATCAAAACTCATCAAACTAAATCTATGTATAAATATTTTTCTGAATATTCAGTTGTTTTTAGGAATGCAGCTTGTTTATTAACAACACTTTTGATTTTGTTCAAGCAGAAACACATAATTTAACCAATATTGTATGGAAATATACAAAAATATTTGAATATTCACAGAGAACATGTACAGGATCCTTCAAAATATATGCCCAATTGGTTTCAAGCAGCTGTTTTCGATAGTTTTAGTTTGCAGCTGATTGAATACTTACGAGTGCTTGCCCTAAACCCTATTTAATTGGTTGGGAGTTTCAAATTTCGGCCTAAATGCTGCGATCTCATGCGCATTCCAATTCTGAACTCTGAATCCCGAAAACGTGGACGGCGAGCAGGCATACAGAATGCCGAATCGGAGCGGCCCAATATCAATATCGCCGCATTATAATTTGCAGAGTCGCTTTCCATATCGGGGCAGAGGAGAGGGGGCTCAGAAACAAACATCGGGCAGCTGGCATGTAATATCTATGTGCATTCAAGCGTTCGTGTGAGTAGCATTGTCTCGGTATTTAATAGGCTTTTGTTGCAGCTTCCATTGAAAATGGAAATTGTTGAGTCCCGCTGCTGCTACTGTTGCTCCATGGCATGTTTACCAGGCATTTTCCCACCCGCCTCGCCTAGTCCTGGGCCCAGGATTCTGTTCCTGTTTCGGTTTCCTATCAACGTCCTCATTGCCTGGCTGGCAGCTCATTGAAAGATTTATCATTCACCAGAAGCAGCCGGCCTTTGGAAATGAGGCAACAACTTGGGCAGGAGAGGCTTCACTAAGGGAAAAATTATTTAAATACCATCTAAATTACAAAAACCCAAATGGGATATATGTTTCATTTTAATAAGAATTTTTTCTTACTAATTTGACACATGTTTTAACTGAAATACTCTGAAAATAAACTCTCCTTTAATACCATTTTATTTAATAACATTTCTCTTAACTGTTTAATATATATGCTTTTTAATCTTCTTTATTTTTAATTATTATTGCCAGTGTATCTCTGATGACGAGCCACCTGTCTAGAGTCCTGAATCCCGAGTGCTCGTGTTGACACAGCCCACATAGGCGTCCCATACACATGCATAATGGAATTTCTAATAACTGCCGCAGTTCATCCCGGATCGGAGTCCGGGACAAGAAACGGGAGCAGAACAGGACGAGCCAAGCCAATCCAAGCCTGGCCAAGCCTTCCTGCTGGGTCAACAGCATTTAGTGACAATAAGCGTGTTGCAGTTCAAAGAGCGGTTGGTTCGTGTTTCGGTTTGCTTTTGGCCGGAATCGGGATAGAATCGCCTGCTGAGGGGCTGGCCAAGTGCACTTAGTCAGGCTTCGGCCAACATGCACTTCAACGGGAATCCCACCCCATCGCGGTAGAGGCGGGTTCATCCCGAGAGCCGCAGCAATTTAATTAACATAAAAAACGCAGCTCGCACAATTCCAAACCATAAATCAAAAACCCGCACACGCCCAACACTAAACTAATACCATGGAAAAACTAATGCCGGTCGGAAAAAAGCACAACTGGAAAAATGTCTGGCAAAAAGTGCATTCGGCAAGGAAAACCCTTGCAACACATAAAAAAATAAATGTCTCAGGTACTGTTTAAAAATCTTCTCTAAGCGGAAGAAGTTTCCCTCTATATTATTTCTTTTTTGTTAGTTTTTATCTCTTCAATAACTATAACTTCTCTAACTATTTCAAGGCAGAAGTTTATCCCAGCCTTTGCAGTGTAGGAGAAGCAAGAAAAACGCTTCGAATGAGTCCGAAAATGCTAGTTATGGTCGACGAGTCCTGGCCCTTATAGAGTTCTGAAAATAGAGTTGGCTATAGAGTAGCATTTGTTTTTCCGCCACGGCGCTTAACTCTGCCTTTGTCACAGTTACTGGCTCGGACCCCCGGGGCGGGCAGCGGACAGCGGGGAGCGGGGAGCGGGCCCAACCCAAACCGCAATTCAGAGTCCAACATAACTGGAAACCAACCCGTTCGTGTCGTGTCCAGAGGGCATCAACATAAACAAAAGGGACCAACATAATTTAGTTAAAATTCCCTTTGTCCGGCTCGTGGCACACCTCGCCAGAGGAAATGAAAAATGCTGATTATAGAAACGCAAACCATAATTTGTTGTGTGTTATGGCAACTAAATGAGTCCTGCGAAGGGTTTGGGACTGGGTTTGATTTGGATTTTGCAATTTTCATTTGCTAATTGCTTAATCATTAAATTCAATTAAAAACGACGATTTAATTATGTGTCTCTTAATCAAATATCCAATCAAATGTTTACAAAAAAAAGGTAAAATTATTTAAACTGCTATATGCTTAAATCGCTTGGTAATTCGAGTTTGCAGCTCTTAATTAAGAACACAAGAAATTAATTGGAATCAGGATTTACATTTGTCTCCTCCTCTTTTATTTAATTCCCTTAAAGACTCCTAAAATGGTTTAAATGTTTAATTTAATCCTTAAAACCAATAAATGTTTTAAATATAAGAGAAAGGAATATATGTTGACTAGATAAGCCATCAAATAATGAATTTTATTGCGCTTGTTATTGCTTAATAAACATTTCAAGTATTTAATTGGCATCTCTCGCTCGATTATCCTTTTTGCCACTCAATTTTGTTCGCTTTTTAGGGTTTTTTTTCGGCACTCCCGACTGTGGTTTATAAAAAACAAAATCCCGACAGTCTCAAGCTGGCCCCAAAGGAGCCAAAACAAAGTGAAGGCAGTGAGAAATGAAGGAGAGAACACTCCTTGTCTGCTTTCTGCAAACAGACATTGGACAGGGTAAACAATAGGAATATATGCGATAAATGAAAAAATAATAACAAACATTAATCCGAGGGCTGCCTGCTCGAGTGGATGATGATGATGTTGATGATGGCGATGATGATGTGCCGAAATGCCGCCCTTTGGCTCCGGGTGCCCGGGGTTATCCTTGCACTGCCCCGCCACACCCGGCACTCCTTAGTCTCGTGATAGTCTTTCGTTATCCTCCGCTTTGCACAGAAGCGCTAAGCAAATAAAACAAAAAGGATAACTGTGCAAATATTGTGCAGACGGCTATGCCGGATAAGGGGTGGTGGCGGGGCTAAGGCAAACAGTCACTGCTAAAAACATAAATATGTATGCATGTGTTGGTGGTGTTCTCCTTTCTATTTTTATTTTTATTTTCGTCCTGGTGACATTGCACTGCACATAAGTCGCTCGCTCGCCCGGTTGCTTAGTTGGATATTCTATCTCCCCCCGCTCTGCGATTCCCCAATTTTCATTTGCTTTACTCCTTACGCACATAAACGTACACAGAGGAAATTAAAGCTGGTATTTTAAGAAATATTTAACATATTTTTTTTTTATTTTATAATTATATTTATCACTTAAGACCGAGGGGATTGTAATCAAAGGGGATTGTAATTAAAATTTGTTCATTCAATAAGTTAAATAGATTTGAATAATTTACTTATTTTACTAGGAATAATTGTGGAAATTCAAACACAAAATTCCTTAATAGATAATTAAATTAAAAATAATATTAAAATCTTATAAATAGATAAATTTATAGATCATATTTAACAAATAAATGAAACAAAAAAAGATCTAAAGGTTATTTGAATATAGAACTGATTTCTAACCATACTCACAACCATATCTTTAAATAAATTATGGTTCCTATCATCTTACTTCACCCTAAACATTATTTTAAAGTGCACACATCCACATCTGCTCGCTCGTATTTATTTAGTTTGTTTTCAAGCTCTTTGGCCCTGCTCACTTGGCGTATACGCAACGCGGGAACGCCCAAGACTGCGACTGCCACTGCGACTGCGACTGCGAGTACGACTCAATTGAGGCTGGACGGCAGCAAACATTTTGTTATCTCGGCACCAGCATCGATGCCGAATGGATTTTTAGTTCAGCAAATTCTCTCTTATATTTTTTCTGTGCCGCCCCTAGTGCGTTTTGTTTGTGCCGCTGTCCCGCTGTCCCGCCACGAGGCCAGTATATTTTTCCGTCGCTTTTCTTGTTCATACAGTTTTTCCATTTGGCCCGGCCGGAGCGTCAGAGCGCTTATCTCGCATGCCGCATCGCGAACTGCTTGTAAATAGCATTCATGGCCTGACACTAATGGAACTTTTGACCGTTTGTGCTATCCGCCAGCCGCTATCCGCCATTCCGTTCCTCCGGATCCGGCACCCCCGGTTCCATCCTCCGTCCTCCATCTCCATTCCCAATAGCATATCCAGTGCTCAGTCCATTCCATTCCAATTGCCCACTGGCCCGATGTCCGGCCTCGGCTGCAGGGCCAAAACTTGGATGGCATTCATCGACTTCGCCATGATTCGGTTCACTCCGAGTACCCTGAACTCTAACCATAGAGACTGCTATCTTCTAGCCAGAGTTTCTGACTTCAAGGGGAACTTAAATAATATTTATTACACCATTTTTATTATTAACTGCCATCTACATACCTTAAATAACTTTAGGCTAAATTCTAGAAATGAATAACTTGATGCAAAGGTTACATTTTATTGTAAGACTTTTTAAATCTCATAAAATGAAGTTTATGGATTTCGAACATATATAAATTTACAAAGAAACTCTTAAATATTTTATTTTATTTACACACTTAACCTTTCCTTCTTCCTATCAGAACTCCGAGGTATTCCTACTTCGTTAGCTTGCCATTTTCCAGTCCGGATAAAAATTGGATTTCTTCTCCTTCATGGCAGCGCGAATTCACGCAACTACGATTGTTGTTTTCTTTTTTGCCAAAGGCTTTTTCCTTTCATATTTGTGTGTGCTTTCTGGCTATTTTTTCCCATATCGCTCTGGTATCAATTTGCGAGCCAACAGTTTGTCGGCTCTTTCAACAAGTCGTTTGTCGCCACTTCTTTTGGACGAAATAGCAATCACCTGCCATGCCTGACTGCATTTGGCACTGGCTGCGTGGGTTCGTCGATATACAAATCGAAATCTCACTCATTAGTAGTCGGGCTGTGATAAAATTTAAAATGAAATTCGACAACTAGCATCAAACACAGAGTTTGATTAGAAAGTTAATTTATGAACGGATTTAAAGGCAATTTTCATTTTCCAAAATAGGAAAGGGACGTCGGCTGGCGATAAGCGACAATGGCATTCGGAAATTTCATTTTTGGTAACTAGATCTCTGGGGGTCCTAGTCACATATAGTAAATGTTGTGTCAATGGGCTATATGTGTGACTGTGCTAAAGTCAAAGGGGACAGGGCCCGGCCATTTCCGCTTCGTTTTATGTTTACAATTTGGCATGGTTTTTGTGCCTCCTGATTTATGCATAAATTGATGCAACTACTTTGTTTGTCTGCACGTTTGTTTGTTGTTTTCTCTCCGCCAAAAATCGCATTTGCCATGGACATCCTGTCCGTTTTCCCGTTTTTCCCGCTTTTCCCGTCCCTCTACCTCGTCTCCTTGTCCCTGGCCATCGAGCATTTCTGTTTGGTTTTTGGTCATGCCAGAGATTCAGTAGCAAAAACATTCATAATTTTAATTAAGTCATAGAAACGTGCTGCACACAAAACGCAGATATACACTGGGGGGAATTATTGTTTGAATAAGTTTGTGTTTCTAGACTGTATAAAAAGCATACAGATAAAATAAAATGTGTGTGGGCACTCCAATATTTTTAATATAAATATTACATCAATATAAATAATACATTTTTAGAGTTTAAAATGTTACCTATTCTACCTCATAATAGTAGAGGTTGTTTAAGTTTAAATAAAAGTGACTTTTTAAATAGATACATTTAAATTACAGAAAATATAATAAAAAATCATAAAATAAGGAAATAAAATTTGTAAGTAAATTGTAAGTATACAAAACTAGAATATGTTTTACAGAAACACTTTTATTTAAGTTAGAAATATTATACAAAAATTTAGCTTGCCGAAATGGAAGCCTTTTTCATTATTGCAATGTTCAACATCCTTGAGCTCAACCTCAAATTATGCTGTCTTCTTTTTGTGCTCAATTTCAAAGGGATTTATGTCCGATTTCGACTGTTACTTTAAGCCGTTTTTGTTTTCCGTGTATACAAGCAGGAGCACGCTTAACTTTTGTGTGCGAGTCCTGCCAGCAGCCGGCGGCCGTAGGTTTTTGTGTTGTTTTGTTTCGAGTTGTATTTGGTTACGATGCTCACAAAATTGCACTTGAAATTTATCCCCGAGCCTTATTAGTTATTTACGCAGCAGGCGCACTCTCCGTAATGTGTGAGTGTTTGTGTGTGAATGGGTCTGTGCAAATGCCCCAGCGGCATTTTCGCTGCAACCCCAAAGCCCACCCCCTGCCGTCCGTCCAAACAGCCGCTCAACACCACCCATTGCA
Source organism: Drosophila pectinifera (assembly GCA_008042775.1). Taxonomy (NCBI): domain Eukaryota; kingdom Metazoa; phylum Arthropoda; class Insecta; order Diptera; family Drosophilidae; genus Drosophila; species Drosophila pectinifera. The sequence goes on along the minus strand of VNKC01004142.1, from coordinate 69,001 downwards.
GATTTATAGCCTGCAGCCGTTTTTACTGCCCGTCCTTTGTGCCGCCCTGCGTTTTGTTTATTTGGTTTTGCAATTGTTAAAAGTTTATGTCGTTTTTGTTGCGGCTGTTGCATTTCGCACACAGTTACCACTCGGACTCGGACTCGGCGAACAACAAGTTTGTTTTTTGTTATTCCGGGGGAGTGGCGCGGCCAGAAATATACGAAAATAATAAAAACAAAGCGGAACAACCAGTCCGAACAAAAACGGTGGTATTTTTGGGGTGCGCCAGTTGCGATTTTGTCGTTGTGATTTGTCCCAGTTACTTTTTTGGCAACGTTGCTTAATTAAACGTGAACTATTGCCAGATGGAGTTTAAATATCGGGAAATTCGCTTTTCCGAATAAATATCGAAATAGGACTCGGTGAAGGATTTTCCTGCATAGCCGGAATTCTAATTCATATTCAATTGATATTACAAAGTCGATTTAAATATGATACTTCCCAGTTTAAAGAGAACTCTTGGCTTAATATCTGAACAGTTAGCGATGGGTCAGTATTTCCTCAAAGCAAATAATAATTACAAGAAAACGCAAATTATTCTTGCTCAACTTTGTCAATAATTGCCAGCTAACTCCAATTTAATTGGTAAAACTGAACAGAAGCTATCTCTTTTTGTGCCTGCGGCTTTTGAAGTCCCTCGAACTTGTGCATTAATACCAATTTGCACTTGTCAATCAAGGCAACACTCCGCCAGGCAGTCAGCCAGCCATCCAGCCAGGCAGCCAGCAGAAACCTACAAAACTTCTAATGAGCCTAATTATTTCAACTATTTAGCCAAATACACAACATCTTGCGGCGGTGAGGGAACAACGACTGGGGAAAGCATTCCAATGCTTGCCAAATTTTGCTAATGATAAATAAATTATGCGGCAGCAGCCGCACAAAATGCCAAGCCCCGGTCCGCACCGACCCGCCGACCGCCCCAAAAACCACAAGCAGAAAACAAATAAACTCGCTTCGCAATGCCAAGAGATAAGTATACGCCCCGTGGTCCCTGGGCCCTGTCCCTGTTCCGGGGACATTAAAGCCCCGAGATTTAAGAGAGGCGGGGCTCGAGGACTCGGCGAGCTTCGAAGGGTGGGTGAATGGTATCGCATTACCGAAAGCAAGCGCACATGCGTTAATAAACAAAATCTGTTGCTAATGTACAAAATAAGTTAATTATGGCAACGCAAATGCGAAAATGCGAGGCGAAAATGCCAAATGCTCCGATGCTGGCAACAACTTTTGCAGCTTTCCCAAAACTCTCACTGACACTCTCGGTTTTTGGGGTGTCGTATGTATATATATATATATCCTGGGGCCGTCGGGGGTTTATAGTAAGGGGTGCACTTGCCCTGCACTCTGCTTTGTTCTTTGTGCGCGATAATTGCATTTTATGGCTGTGGCAAGCAAACACACAAGCAAAATAAATACACACATGGCCGGGATATATATGGCAGTCGTGGTGCCCCGAAACAAATAATTACAAATTGCATTAATAATAAACAAACACAGACGGCGGCTCCTAAGCCTGCCCTCGGAAAAAGCCCCGATTCGATTTACCTTTTGGCAATTTTTGCGTGACTGGCATAATTGCTCGGTGGCCGAAAATGTAGGCAGTGCCACGCCCACACACAAGTATCTGAGGGGAGAACCACATGAAATTTACATATTTTATTTGTAATTTGTTTGCCGCCTGTCAATATTATTTAGCAATTAATATTTCAGTGACAAAACCAAAAAAATGCCTGCGGTTTTGGCTCTGAGAGGGCGTATAGGGCACTTAGGATAATGATTCCGATTTGCTTATACTTTTAATCTGTAAAATCACAAAGTAACCTTTAGATTCTTAGACTTAATTCTTGACTAATAAACTCAGCACTTAATTACTAATAACTGTTAGTAAAATTGAAAGTCATAACTCAGGCTAAGCCACTGAGTATTTTATAGTCGCCATGAATGCAATGGAAATGAAACTGTCCGGGAATCGATTTGCCAACAGAAAATACATATTTTTATTTGATGCATTCGAGCGAATATCAAAATTATAGTTGAATTGCATTTTGTTGTTGTTAGAGTGAGCAAATGACGAAATTGATTACAAATGCTAGTGTGCTTTTGGGATTTATGGGAATATGCCCCTGATTATTATGCACTTTCGGGTGGGGTATTTGGGTAACGAGAGCTGACACAGTCAGCGAACCATGAAACCCCCAGTGCAAGTCCAAAAGGCGGGAAAATCAAATCAAATTTATTACTAATCCGCACAGCTCTCGATGCCCTGATTTATGGGCGCACTTCTTTCGGGGTCCGTCGTCGATCAGAACAATGGTTGCCTATTTCGAGTTCTAATTCACTTTTACTAATACACCACTTTGGCGCTAACCCCAGCCCATTAACCCGACCCCATCCATTAGCAACGCGTCTAATAAAGCGCTGATGCCTCGGAATCTGGTTCCGATTTCGCTTCCGCATCCGCCGATGCACTTCCCCTCCAGTGCCCCAGAATGGAACCAGGGAGACCTACATCACGCCCTCCAAAAGGGCCACGGATCACGGGGCACAAATCTCCGTCGGCGCTCTTTTCATCCCCCATTTCCCCTCTTCCGCGGCAGCCGAAAAATGCACTCCAAACGGAGATGCCTTAGACCCGGACTGTGGGTCACTAATTCATTCTGAAATAAAATCGACTCACAGTGAATATACTCTTAAATCTATTGGGAAAGTGTTATTTTGGCCTACATACACACTTATGGTTTGTTCTTAATTTATTAATCTGTATTTATAAAGCACGATTTAAAAGAGAGTTTATAAGTCAAAGAAACCTATTCTACTAGCTGTTAACTATAAAAGATGTGTGGATATTGTTGATCAAAGGAGAGGTAGATAAGTAAAGTTCTTGAGTGGGTTTTTTAGTCTTCGATTGCTCCTAGTGAGTCGGAGTATATAACATATTTATCAGGAATTTTTAAAAATTATTTTATTGTTTCTAGATCACCAATGATTTCGGCTGTTTGAATTAAAGAGTAGGGAGGTGAGCTAGGGCTTCTTAGATTGATTGCTTAGTCAATTTTTTACCACATTATAGTATGGTCTCCTCTGTGACTTCTGGAACTGTTTAGTTATTAATTAACTCACTAAGGATGTGCCGAATAAGGCGCTTAAAAACAGCAGCCAGAATAGCGGAGCATCACCGATGGCAATCGAGGGACTGACACCGATGAAATTCGCTGCTTAAGCTGGTCATTAGCAGTCGAGTAATGGAGCAACAGCCCGACACTGATTTGCTTTGGCAAGTGCCGATGGCTTCCCAGCTCCTGCACGCCTCCGATCCTTCCCTCCAGTGGCACGGGATGCCTTTCTATTCAGGTCGCCTCCGTTCAATTCGGTTCGATTCCGAGGGCCCATAGTGTTCAGTTCTGTGGCCATGGCGACGACACGGCAGCCGGGGGTCATTAAAAAGTTTTTACAAGCACCCGGAATCGGCATTAGCGCCGCTGCCGGAGGATGGAGTGTAGAGTGGAGTGTAGTGTAGGGTGGAGTGTGTGTTGTGTGTGCGGCTCTGATTCCGCTGCTGATTGTCATTGACAGCCAGCCGAGTGGATCCCGCACCCGCACCCGTATCGATGCCCTTACCCCTTCTGGCTGCCGGCCTGACACCTCGCCACCGCTTAGATATCGCCGCTAAACTGGCTGTCAATCCTTTTTATTGCCCAGCTCCCCGCCACTCTCGGCCTGCACTCAGCCCCGCACTCCACGCTCTCCAGATCTTTGCCACTTCGTCAATCAATTGTGCCCCATTTTATTTGTATTTTATTATGCCAGAGTGTTGTTCCGAATGTCATTTCAAGTATCGATTGTTTGGCTCTACACTCGGAAAAGGCTAATTTCACTTTGGGAAAATATATCGTTTTTGAGTAACAAATTAAATATTATTTTAGAAAATATATATCCTGTTATCTCATTAAATCCTTTTCTTTGCTAATATTTTTGGGGAATCCAATTTATTAGAATATTATGTTTTATTCTAAACACACTGTTTAAACGTATTTAAAAAAACCTATTTATGGAGAGCAAATTTATATTTAAATATAAAATATGTTCCATTTTAAATTCCCAGTGTACATCTCCGCCAGAATATTTGTTTCCGGCTCTCTTCTGATTCCCAATTGAAGTGGAGGGAGGCTTAAAGTTGGAGTTTGGAGTCACATTTGGAGGCACTTAATTGAGCAGCCGCATCGGCGGACTTGGCAAAAAAAAAAGTAAGTCGGAAGAGATGTGGAGCAGTCAATTGAGTTAGGGGTTGAGTGTGCTTGACAGTGTTGGAGGTCCTGCCTCCCAGATGCCCAGATACCACTTGAAAAGGGATGACAGCCCGGGAGGGCGCTGCTGAGTGCGGGGAAGCCCGACAAATACTTCATTAATTGAATAAATGAAACTCTTAAAGTGCGTTCTGATAGTGTCAAATTTGTCGGTTTGATAAATAGATAAGGTGTGAGGGATATGCCTAGAGCTTTCGCAATATTTCAGGTTACTTAATATAGCTATAGAATTTTAATATTTTAAGGGAAATATAACTAACTTATTTTTCAAAATAAATTTCCTGGTTTAAGTTTCCATATAATTAATAATGTATTTATAGGAAAAATCTCTATCAAAAATCTCTATCTATAAATATATCTTTTCTCATTTAGTTTTTTATTTTTTCATTATTTAATTAATGATTTATTACAGCTGCTAAACAGCTGTCTTAAAGACCTGCTTATACCACTTTATGACCCAAATTTGCTTTAAATTTTCGCCTGATTTAAGACATTCTTTTGAGACATTTCTGCATGCATACTGGCCATATGTTTGATGGCTTTCCAAGTCAAAAACTTTGATGTTTGCTGCTCGCTCGGTAAACATTATCATTGGCATTAAAATTAGACTAAACAAATGGAGGGTACTCACCCATGCTCAGCAGCAGAATGGCAAGGAGCAGCAGCAGGAATCCGAATCCGAATCCGGTTGGAATTATCCGGCAGTCTGGCGTTCTCCGGCTCGGCCGATGCTGGTGTCGCATTTCGTGGACGACTCCGCCCGAGGCTCCGTCCTCGTCGACGGCGGCTGACAAATCTCCGCGGAGCTGCATTTCCAGCATGTCGAGGGGCGGGCAAATGTCTTGCATTTGCGGCGGCCAAGACAATTTAATAAACACTTCAGCTTCGCACGTCGCACAGTCTGTTTTGTTTTTTGATTTTCAGGGGGTTGAGAGGGGAAGATGGAGTATTGGGGATGGGTCTTTGGGGAAATGTGCAAATTATTTATGCCCGACTGGCAGCGGTTTTGGGTTCTATTTGCGCCTTGGCAAATTGGCCCATAAACAAAGTGTCTGGGCGCGCTAATAAGCAGCCGGGTAATTAATAATTTCCGCGCTCCGCTCGTTTTCACTTTCACTCAGGCTGGCCTTCGATTGGCACTCGGCGAATTGGCACATTTTGCTGATTGTTTATACATTTCAATTTCCGCCCATTAATTGCTGGCCGAAGAAGTTTCCACTGATCTTCTACTCCTCCCTCTTCACTTTTTAGCTGCAGTTCTCAGACGGAATCCATTTGGTGCCGCTCTTCACTCGTGTCCAGCTGTTTCCGCTCTCCCCGGAAGTGAGCTGCAAGGCGGAATAATAACAAACACGCTTTAGATGTTGCTCAATTAAATATATAGGCTACATGGGCCAGCTGTCGCCCCCGAATCGCTTGTATTTTGGCATGTAAACAACGCGCAGAAACAGACCCGAAGCCGCCACGAAAACCCGAAATTAAACCAGACTCGAGCTATTCCCCGGGAGCTACAGTGCGCGCCTACGACAAGTTGACAGACGACTGAGGAGTCGTAAGGACGTCCCCAAGAACACACCCCGAAAGACACAGGGCGCGTAGCTTCCAAAATTAGCACGCTGGAAGTGCCGGCGGCAACATGTTGCGGGCTCCGCTGGAACGCAGGCAACATGTTGCGGAAAGCAGTCGACCAAAGGGAAAACATGAGATCAAATATATAATAATATATTTAAAAGCAGATCTTAAGCTATTTCGGATATATTAATATTTTTTATAGGAATTTTTAATGGTTCAACATTTTGTAAAAATAATTATGTATTTATTTAATAACAAATTGTAAGGCTGTCTTTAATCATAAATTAGTTACCCATATAATATTATAAAATCAAAAAGAATACCCATATCCATGCTTAAGTTTTTTAATGTTACCAAGTTAGACTGTAGCCATATTCTATATTTATTCCATAGACATATCCCTTCCTCAATACCCCTGGTTCCCCTTTCCTGCATCATTTTTTTAAAATAATAATGTATTTATTCAATAACAAGTTGTAAGTCTGTCTTAAATCATAAATTAGTTACCAATATAATATATTAAAATATAAAAGAAATCATATCCTTGTTTAAGTTTTTTAATATTGCCAATTTAGCCTGTAGCCATATTCTATGTCCATTCCATTCCTCAATACCTTTGCTTCCTCTTTTCAACATTATTTTTTTTAAATAATAATTTATTAGTTCAATAACAAGTTTTAAGTCTGTTTTAAATCATTAATTAGTTACCCATATAATATATTAAAATAAAAAATAATACCCATAACCATGCTTAAGTTATTTAACGTTGCCAAGTTAGCCTGTAGCCATATTCGACATCCATTTCATAGACATATCCCTGCCTCAATACCCTGGCTTCCCCTTTCCCGCATCAGAGCGCAAGCCTTTATGATAAACAATAACAAATCATCTAAACACAAAAACCGAAGAGCAAGCAAACAAACCGAAAAAAGCGGAGTTTAATTTAACGAGAACAAAGTGAGTTCTTTGTGAGTTCTTTGAGTTTTTGTTCCTGCTAATGAGGCTGTGCACAAGTGGCAGGCTGGCCCTTCAGCCCCGTGTATGTTATGTTGCTCCTCCCGCACATAGAGCACATGTGCTTAACCCTTTCAGGGCGACTGGAGGATGCGGCCACTTAACCCGTTACGGCCACTGTTGGCTCTCCGCCCTGCGGTCGCTGCTCCGGCGTTTTGTTTATTTAAGTTGCAATTACTTTTTGCCACCCCCGCCGCGCCGCCAGCATGCAACAAATGCTGCGCCATTCAATGTCCCGTGTTTTGTAAGACTGTTGCGAGTGTGTGTGTTGCTAGGGGTGTGGAAGTGTGTGTGCGAAGGTTGCCCCCTCCCGCATCGGAAGGGGAAACACAACTAGATCCACTCAAGTGCAATGACATCATGGCAAGCATTCATAATGCTCATTAGGCAGCCCCTGCGAAGCCCCTGCGAAGCCCCCATGGTAACCCGTTCGCCGGTGGCCATGTCAAAATGCCATTTTTATGTGGCACACGCGCTGCACTGCTTCTGGCGGCTTATCGATGCCGTCTCCATTTCCACAGTGACTTGAATTCCACACTGGAAAAATCTGATACCTTATGGCACTTTAAAGAGCTTTGTAAAATGAGTATATATAGTCTAAATAGATAATGGTATCTACGTAAGCTTCTGGCCTAAATAATGTATCTATATGGTGTCCTCCTCACTATCTATCCATTATTATTATAAATAAGTTCACATTTAAGGCTCTAATTTAATTTAGTTATGGCTCAAGCAGAGGATATGTCAACAAAGCTATATAAATATATGAATATTGAGTGTTTAAGGGATTTTATTTGCTGCAAAACAAAGGTTTTGCCTCTAGCTGCAGCTTCAGGTATTAAACATAAGTATAAATATTACTAGCCTCAAACTGGAGATGACCTCCGATAAATATAAGCAAAATTGGAGAGAAAATTAAAGTAAAAATAATAAAATAAATAACACAAGGAGGTAGCCCTATTATACCAGAATTTTATTTTCCGAGTGCACCCACTCACCACTTGGTTTTTATGGGCAGCATGCAGCTAACACACCTCGATTAATGCATATATATATGGTATTCCTGGATCCGAATGGAGCTATATGCCACAACAACATGCCCATGCACTTAGCAGTTTTATGGTATTGTATGTCTCCATGTCGAGGCGACTCCACTCCACTCCCCCGCCACTGCCACTTCCAACCCCTTGACAAACGCAACACGTGCGATTTGAGAATTTTATAAAAGTGTTTATTGGCTCCTCAAGAAGCCCCTCTGCTCCAGTTTCTCCCCTGCAAGCGGCACAACACCCTGACATTGACGACGCTGACAAGTTTTTAGTGCTCCAATGAAAATTAAAACACATAAAAATGGCTGAGAAACCGCACAATTAAATGGGTACGAATTCAGTTGGAGAATTGGAGGCAGAACCATATGGGTGTGTACTATATTGTTATGTTGCGTCTGCCGAGAGCAATAAACGGTACCCCGGTTTTACGGCGGACTCAAGGCCGTGTACTCGAAAGCGGTTATCCGCGGGGACCAGCGATTAAGGCACTAGCCTAATTAGTTTTCAGAGAAAGGTGCTAACAAAGCATTAAAAAACACAGCAGGATTATAGGGTTAAAATAAGACAGCAGCTTGAATTTTTAATTAAGAAAAAGAAAGAAGGTCAAGAGGAGTGGTTTGGTATTTGGATAAATAGTTCCTCTTAGCAAATTAAATAAATGAAAAGGTTTACCTGTACAAAATTTTAATTAAAATTGATTATCAGCAACTCTTCGTCACGTCAGCAGATGCAGTGCTCTTGATTTATTGAGAAATTATTGACAAGTTTCCAATTGAAATTCCATTATAGCCCAGTTTCAGAAACCACACTTGGTATTGGTTTCGCAAAATATTTGTCTGCTGCCCTCAAAGGAAAGTACTGTAATTAAAAAGCCAATCATATATCATCCTTGGATTCCCCAGCTCACTTGAATGCTTCGGCTCGTATCTGAATTCCGTGTCACTTTTGCTGGCAGCTCTCGTCTCCGTCTCAGTCCCAGTCTCAGTCTCAGAGTCAGTCTCAGTCCCACTGCCATCGCACACATTGTTGCTCCATTTAAAGCGGACTCTCACTTGCAATCTAGCACCTTGTCGGTCCATTGCGGCAGACAATTTGGTATTCGATGTAGCTACGAGTAGTTCGTAGTTCGTAGTTCGTAGTTGTAGCGACGAACACGCGATGACATCGCACCACAGAGAGACCTGTCCGTCGCGTCCTGCGTCCTGCCTTCTGCGCCCTGGGTCCTTTGTCAGACCGAAAAATGCAAATTTTCTTTGACATGGGCAAGTACGAGATAATAATTCCCGCACATATCGACTGTCGCTAGTGGGGACGTTCTGCACTGTGCGAAAACGAGTGAGATTCCTTGAGAAACTCCTCAGGGAAATATTCATTCGCTTTTAGGGATGATGTAGAATTTTATATATTAAGTATATAGGAACTTTATTACGATAATTTACAGAAATAATTCCGATTAGTTCTACAAATAACCTTTAATACAATTTTAGATATGATTTATATATAATTTGTTATCTAATTTTAAACCCTAAAAAATAAATTAGATTAATTTAATTATATTAAATCAAACTGTTATTAATTTCAGTGTTCCCTAGTATTTTTTCCACCGCCTCGCTTCATAGAACTCTGACAATTTCCGGTTGCTGCTGAATGTATTCAGCCTTGGAGGCCATACCTTTGTATCTTTGTCGGCCATGTAGGCTTCCAAGAGAATTTATGCGTTACCTTGGTATCAATTAAAGACGCTTCTAATGCCGACAATGGAACGCTTTTTACTGAAGCCACCACCGAGCAACAATTAGATGATTGGTGGCATTCCGAGGCGGACAATGTAATGGTAATGGCCATAATATGTAATGTAATGCAGCATTGTCCCCGCAGATACAATTGTATCTCGGAATGCATCCTTGGCATGCTAATCGATTCGCCCGCTGGCCTAAGTGCGATTTCGCTTTGATTAGCGTTGCACAATTATACGCTGGCTGTAATCGAATGCAACTGCAACTGCACCAGCATCTGGTGAATGCATCTGCGAGGCTGTATCTGAATCTGAATCCGAATTAGATGACAGCTGGACCATGAGACACTCGCAGGCGAACTGCAAATGTTTAAATGCAACACGCTCTTGGCCCTTTCTAAAATTGGCCCAGATTCTCACCCCATTCTGCAGAGAAGAAAAATCTGTCAAATTATTATTATTAAATTAATAATTTGTAGTAGGAAAGCTAAAAAATTATAAGTCAATAGGGAGATAGCTCTGCTAATATTCTGGAGAGGAAACTAAAATTCTTAATGTAGCTGTAACATCTCCCCGATGAAAATTAAGCAAAGACATTTATTTACGCAGATAGGACAAATCATTTTTAATGGAAGATTGATGACGATGTATATCATACATTAAAATTATTATTTTAAATTTAAGTACAGCCAAAATCAACACCAATATTATATTTAATAAGTCGAATTCTCATATCACTTATATCACAAAAGAAGATAGTATCAACCTTGCATTAAAAATTCACCACTGAATATTCATTTAAAGTATCAATTGATTTTGTTTGTGTATGCGGTTAATCGTCTGGCTTTGTTGCTTGTTTCAATAAATAAATTAACCATCAGAGATCAAGGAAGGCTGGCGGGGGGTGTGGGAATTATGACAAAATAAAGGCTATATGCAAATATATTAATGTGCCATAAAGTGGGCAACATTTTTTAATTATGCCCGATTTTAATGGTTTTAATTGCAGTTAAAGCGCTGCAAAGTAGGCTTTAATGGAAAATGGCAAGCCGTACGGAAAAAGTGTATATGGAAATGGTTAAAAAATTGAATATGTTGGGCAAACCAGCGGCGGATGTTCAGGCTCTGTTAAATGTTGATTTATGGCCAGAAGGAGCAGCCTGGCGAATTAAATTTCCATATTAATGTAGTAGCGGCCAACTGAACTATCAAGAAATGTAGTCTATTCAGCCGAGTTTCCCTTTCATCTGCAGGAAGCACCGCAAGAATTCCATCAACTCGAAGGACCCTCTTACTTCTAGATTGCTCCAAAACGGAAGCCAAACAAATTGATGCACAGCAATAAATGTTGAGAGGCTAAATATTACTATGTAATAGTACCTGTATCCAACGAAATATTAATGATAAATTTAGTTCATGAATTGTACCTGATATACATTTACTTAAATAAAAGGAAAATATAATAAAAATACGCCAAATATTGGCTTACAATAAATGTATATATTTGTATAATACTTGTCCACTCGTTAAACCAATCAGTAAATGAAAGGTTTTTTAATACATTAAAATGATTTCCCAAAATATATATTCATAAACAAAAGTCGACTTGACCTTTGATCTTTCAGCCAATTATTCTCTGTGTAGTCTCCCGGACCCTCTGACTATTTTTGGACACTGTCTGCTATTTTGCATGGAAGGCATAATAATCATTGACCTTTTATGGCTGCCTCACGCGCCTTTTAATAAATTGAAAGCGCCGAAAATGTTTACTTCCTGCCACTGGGGGCCGGGGCCCCCGCCGAACAAAGGGAAAATCAATGTTCCAATAAGTCAGCGGCAATAACCATCCAAGATGTCGTCATTTCCCACCTCCTCCTCGGACTGTGGAACTGGGGGGCACTGGTGAACTTTGAGGAATTTTTGAGTGAGGCCCGGCGAGGAGGATACAATTGAATTTCAGTGTTGGCAATTTAATTTCTTTTGTTGTCAGCGGCATAAACATTGATGGAAGGGCAGGAGGAGGGATGCTGCCACGCCCACACTTTATGTTACTGTTATTGTTGCTGGCATTTCGTTGACAGCAGGACAATGGCAAAAACACGCTGGGATATCCGGCATACAAAATTAAACAAACAATGACAAGACAAGAACTCGGCCGGGAAACTGCGTGCGAAGACGAGGAAAACTGACCCCGAAAGGTTAGGAAAAGCGGTGAGCCGGGCCGGGGTGTGGGGTGTGGGGTGTGGGGTGTGGGGTGTGGGGTGTGGGGCGTGTCTGCAGCTGCCAGAACGGAAGTGTAAGAGCACAGCAGGCGCTGCAACAATGTGTGCGCCATATAATGACACATGGGCCGAAAGGGGAGCCTGAGCAGGGGGAGAGGCTCCTCCAAGTAATATAAAAGCAATTTTCTCCCCACACAGTCGGAAAGGGGGAGAAAGCGGGGCAAGGTCACGCCTTGTTGACCAAAATTTCACTACAAATGAGTACCTATTGTGGCCGCTGTTGACACAGCCCGACTCCAAGTCCGAGTCCAAGTCCGGGTCCGGGTCCGGGTCCCTGCCTCCTCCACAAAGGCACGAGCACGGCAGACTGCACAGAAATGAACTTGATTTGCCACTGGAGGAGAGCCACCAGCCACACCGAAAGAAACAAAGCTAAAGGAATTTTTGGGCGAGAATTTCGTTCAATAATATTTCCCCAACTGCAGTACATAAGCCTCTTCTTTTCTCTCTCTGCATCCAAAGGCCAAAGTAGCAGTTGATGACCCGGTTGGGGGCGGTTATAAAACAATTGTTGTCGCTCGCTACACATTTCTGTGGCCAGGCCGCTTGACCCAATAAGCCCAGGGGCGGGCAGCTCCTGTTCGGGCCAAGTAGAGGATGGGTGGAGCGGAAAAGTCAAGAAAGAAACAAAGCAAAGGCAGAAGGCAAGTGGAAACAGGCCGAAAGCCAGATGAAAGCCAGCCACTTCATGAACAACGGATGAGCAATCAGAAGCCAGCGTGGGCAGGTGAATCTCCTCCGCAGGTGCTGCAGCTGTCAGCCAGAAATATCATGCAAATGAGACCCAATCAATCAATCTAATCAGGATGCACAACCCCACTGAATATGTAAATAATTACGAGAGGTGTAGATTTACATATAGCCCAGGAAGGAAGGAAGGAAGTCAAATCAATTTTAAACGTGTCGGGGTAATTCCCAGAAAATCCAGTACACACATCCCGGCAGCAGGCTCATTCACACTGATTTTCCAGTAGCCTCTCTCTGCGGGTTCTGAACAAACCAAATCATCCGATGTGGGAATTGGACACTTAGAGCCGATCCAGACCATGGATTCTGGTGTGGTTTTACAGCTAATTCTACCCTGCAAGTTAATGGGTGTTTCGGAACTTTAATGAGGATCTATTGTGTTTTAAATATATTAAAACTATTCGAAAGAGGGGTATATTTTTGATATTGAAACTAAATATAATTCCAAGGCACCTTTTGGCCCAAATCATAGTTTATCGAGGTGATTTGGCCAGCTGTCCTTGACTGCTAAGCAAACGAATCCGAGCTTCGATTTAGGCCTTGTCACTGAAAGACCTAATGAGCTCCAGTCTCATGACTTTATGGCTCGTTCTCCACTGTCTGAGCACGGCTTTACCTATACATATATACACTTATATAGGTATATATTTCAGTGTATATATAAAACAACAATGGCGCCATTAGCATCGTCGTCAGTCGCCACTTTCGCCCGGTAACATTTTCCCTCATTCCGCTCACTCTCCCCGGGGCGGAAGCAACGTTTCCGGGAAATTGTCGGAAATGGCATTTTCAAAACGAAGATTTTGTTAGCTGCCCCCGTCGCCGTCATACATTGATATAACGACGCAAATGATGATGACGAAGGGAGGATGGGTGGCAAGTTGCCTAGGCCAACAGCCGCTGTCCTGGCCAGCTGTTGTTTGTACAACTTTTAGCTCAGGTAGGGCCAACTACCAGGGCAAAAACAGCGGAAAACAGCTACACATAGGAAAAATGAGTGCCTCACCAGGAATAATCTAATAGAATAAATAATAAACTTAAATAAAACCTTAAAGTCAAGTCATGACTTGAGAGAGGAATATATTAAAAGTTCATACAATTTTTTAGGAAATTATTATATTTAACTATGCCTCTTTCTCCAAGTGCCGCAACATGACGCAGCGGAAAGGTCACAAGGCTTTAAGTCAGGGCCAGGAAATGGCGCTAAGGCGGCTTTAAGAGAGTTTGGCCTCTTGGCGCTATGTCACTGTGACCTCTGAACCCAGAACTAAGGACCAACTCTTGCCACTCGGGCAGACACTTGTCGCCTAATGCAATCACAGCAGCCAATGCCACTGCAGTCGGGTTTAAGTGCCAAAACACTTACTTAATGGAAATTACTCGAGCATCCTCCCCGCCGCCACTCGACACGGCTCAGTACATCCATCGCTGCTCCATCGTCATCTCCAGCATCGATAGGCGGAGGCCAGGAGCTGAGCAATCACGTGCTTCGTGGAGGAGCAGGAAGTGGCCGGGGACTGCGACTGGGATTCCGATTGGTAGCCACTTGAGTGTGTCATGTCCGCACGATTTTTGCTAAAAATCATTTAACGGCTGTGTGCCGGAAATGCGAGACATCCCCCTAACAACAGGACTAAACATTTGGGAGTGGTACACGGTGGGAAAGAGGTTCGTAAATTAATAGTTCTAAAGACTGAGGAAATGGTTAGTAAATTAATGGTTCCTAAGAGAGAGAATTCACCGAAGAAACCTGCAGAGAAATTTTAATTTCGAAGATCTGTCGATGAGGCACAGAAACTATCACATCATATACTATAAAAATTAATATATATCAAACTTTCAGCAACTGTTTCTGTGCCACAGTCTCCCGTGCAACCTTTCAAAAAAATATATTTATATATTTTATCCTATTGTTATCTTGGTTATTTTATTTAATTAAATTCGCCACAGTGCAGGAGGCTGGCAGATGCGAATTTCTGGAAATTGATTGAAGCCAGTACGCAGGGCTCTTTAAATTTTTCACTTTCTCGTTGTCTCGGCAGCCATGTCACCAGCACGTAATGCGAACGTGGAGGGGGGCACTAGTCCCAGTCCGCCCCCTCTTCCCATTTCCCATTTCCCACCCACACTCCGTTGTGTGCGTGTGTGTTTAGCAATTTCAAAATTGTTGTGTTCAATCAGAGCCGTTTTGCCAGAGAGAACCAGACAAGCACCAGCATCCGCACACACGCCCCACTCGTATCAACATCAGCATCTCTGGAGACTTTGGGGAGAGGAGCTGCTCGGAGAATGTGAGAAGCGAGGTGGAGAGAAGCCGGGAGGAGCAGAGAGACATTGAGAGGAGCAGCTTCGTTATCGATGCCTGAGCCAAAGCCTATTGAACTGTGAGTCCGGCATTTGGTGCCAAAAGTCCAGATTGTCGGACTTTTGGTCTGTTTGCCGGGCAATCGTCGGTCATGTTTGATGTTTATTGGAATCCGGGCAGGTGGGTCACTCCTTCTTATGGGTCACTTGTCAAACCGATCAAAGCGAGGCAACTTTGAAAACTCTCCAAGAGGAGAAAGTATTTCTAGAGAGAGAATATTTGGAGGTAAAACTAAATATCAGCATAAGTCAAGGGGGTAGTTACCGAAATTATGATCATTATTAATTGAAAACTATCTAAAGAATTTTGGGGAGATTTTGTTAGTCCTTAAAATTAGATTCTTTTTATGATTTGAAAAGATTTGTATACATTTTAAAAGATTTATCTAATTTATTTAAATTCAAGAAGTATTTTAAATAATCAAAAAAGTAGTCCTGTTTATTTTCCACAATTTTTCTCTCAAATACAATTCTTTTCCATAGAGCAGCCTATTTTAGACCTTAATTGGAAAATATCAAAAGAATCTTGAGGAGATAAAACTAGATTCTTTTTATGATTTAAAAAGATTTCTATATATTTTAAAAGATTTATCTAATTTATTTAAATTCAAGAAGTATTTTAAATAATCAAAAAAGTAGTCCTGTTTATTTTCCACAATTTTTCTCTCAAATACAATTCTTTTCCATAGAGCAGCCTATTTTAGACCTTAATTGGAAAATATCAAAAGAATCTTGAGGAGATAAAACTAGATTCTTTTTATGATTTAAAAAGATTTCTATATATTTTAAAAGATTTATCTAATTTATTTAAATTCAAGAAGTATTTTAAATAATCAAAAAAGTAGTCCTGTTTATTTTCCACAATTTTTCTCTCAAATACAATTCTTTTCCATAGAGCAGCCTATTTTAGACCTTAATTGGAAAATATCAAAAGAATCTTGAGGAGATAAAACTAGATTCTTTTTATGATTTAAAAAGATTTCTATATATTTTAAAAGATTTATCTAATTTATTTAAATTCAAGAAGTATTTTAAATAATCAAAAAAGTAGTCCTGTTTATTTTCCACAATTTTTCTCTCAAATACAATTCTTTTCCATAGAGCAGCCTATTTTAGACCTTAATTGGAAAATATCAAAAGAATCTTGAGGAGATAAAACTAGATTCTTTTTATGATTTAAAAAGATTTCTATATATTTTAAAAGATTTATCTAATTTATTTAAATTCAAGAAGTATTTTAAATAATCAAAAAAGTAATCCTGTTTATTTTTCACAATTTTTCTCTCAAATACAATTCTTTTCCACAGAGCAGACCTTAATTGGAAAATATAAAAAGAATCTTGACAAGATAAAACTAGATTTATGATTTAAAAAGATTTCTATACATTTTAAAGGTTTTATCTAATTTGTTTAAATTCAAGAAACATTTAAAATAATCAAAAAAGTAATCCTGTTTATTTTCCACAATTTTTCTCACAAATACAATTTTTTTCCATAGAGCAGCCCATTTTAAACCTTAATTGGAAAATATCCAAAAAATCTTAAGGAGATAAAACTAGACCCGTTTTATGATTGGAATAGATTTGTATACATTTTAAAGGTTTTATCTAATTTGTTTAAATCCAAGAAGTATTTTAAATAATCAAAAAAGTAATCCTGTTTATTTTCCACAATTTTTCTCTCAAATACAATTCTTTTGCTTAGAGCACACTCTAATAAATAAGTTTCTATTTATGTTGCCTCAATCCAAATTGCATTCATGACAACCGAATAGCCAAGCAACCATTATAATTTCACTTTGCAATATATGTGTGTGTAGAACCAACACAGTGACCCAAAAACACACACACACACCAGAGTATACGCAGAAGAAGCGCCAGAAACTTTGAACATAAATAAAAATATTGAGAAACATGCAAAAAGGGGAAAGGAAGGTCCCAGGCCAGGTCAAAGATAATAATAATAAAAAACCGCTCAAACATGATGCCAAAAAAAAAACGAAAAGCGAAAAACGAAACACAAGCAAAAAATGCAATAACCAAAAACAAAAACAAAAGAAAGTGCGAAGGAGAAACTTGAAATCTCTCCTCTTGGCCGTTTTCGGACTTTTTTATTTCATTTTGCGTGGAGTTGAGTGAGTTAGCGTTGGCATTTGTCAGTTGCTGGCTGTCAGCGCTCACTTCCTGCCACGCCCACGGCCCTCTGTCGCCCTTAGCCCACCGATTCCGAAACATTTTCCAGAGGGGAGCTAGGTCCCGCTGAGTCTGAAACTTGCCGCAACTTTTAATAAACTTGGCAAGCATTTTTTCCCCGACCATTTTGTTGCGCTGGTTCAAAGGTTACGCACACACACTCTCTCTCCTGATTTATGTTGGGATGTACGTAAAATAGGGAGCCAGGAGAAACTGGCACTCGAGTGGGGAGTGGGGAGTGGGGGGCAAGTTTTACAACCAAACTCAAATTGAAGCAGTTAAATGGCGTATTGTTTTGCAAAATACTTGACCAGGGAGCGAGAAGTTTTGACCAACAAATTGTCAAGTTTTATACACGGCCATTTGGAGAGATTTCACTTTGATGTCCTGCTTTCATGTGATTTTTATTGGCCTCATTTGGACGTCCTGATCGGGAGTCACGATGTCTCACTTGCCCAGGGACGTCCTTGGCGGGCGGCAAAGCCACATTATTATTGCCGCCGCTTCTGCGTTAGACGCTAATTAGTGGCAGCTGCAAAAACAACGCCCTGGCAATTGGTGTTGCATGACTCCAGGCGCTGCAAGTGAAATATTTGCACATTGGCGCAAGACGCCGCCATGTTGCTGCAGGCACATACACTGTGCGCGTGTGTGTCCGTCAAACATGGCGGCAACACTCACACACATGCACACACTCTGCAGTGCACAGACAAAAAATAGTTGGTAATAAGATGTAGCTTCCTTATTTTGTAATAGCTTGGAATAAGTTTGGAAATAAGTTTTTAAGTAAAGCCTTTAAGATTCATTATTTTTTACCTCATTATTATAGCCTTCATTATTTTATACTGCTTAAAATAAGTTCAGAAATAAGTTTTTAAGTATATAATAAATTTATTTACATAGCAAACTGTGATATATTCATCTTTTGTTTGATTTAGGATTAAAGCCTTTAAGAAACAACCCACTTTCCGGTCGTAACCTCACCAGAATTTCATCTAAAACTAATTCTTGTAAATCTTAAATTAAGTAGAATATTGCCAGCACTATATACACCCATATCCCGCAGTGCTTGTAGTGTTTTGTTACTGCCACTGATTTGGCAGTTGTGCTTGCCTCGTTGTTGTTGGCGGTGGCTTTGCTTTGGTGTGGTTAACGCTCCCCAAACTTTCAAATGAGTCCCGTCAGCCGCTGCAATTATGCGAGAAATAGCAATACACCTGCACGAGGTACGAGCCACAGTTCGCTGCACTAATTAAAGAAAATTCCACCGCAGACCATCGGAGGTGCAGGAGGCGGGCCTCGGAGCGTATACGCAATCTGCCAAGGCAATTGCTCAAACATTTGCATAAATTGTTGCAGCAACTGTTTTATGCAACGCGTACAACTAAAAGTAATCTGCTTCACCCTGCGGACTGCACAAATATTTGCACAGTTGATGCCACAGACAACAGCAGAAGGAGCAACAAACCCCAAAAAAAGGAGGGGAAAGCAGACAGGACGAGTAAGGAAACTAAACTGAAATAAAGGAAGACCCCAAGACCCCAAAGATTGAGAACACCGGCAGTTGACATGTCCCATTCATTATTCATACCTCTGCCGGCTGATTTATTTACAACATATTTAATTTGCCCCTGTCTGCGTCTCTGGGGGCCAGCTGTTGCTGCTATCCAGCGAATAAATTAAAAACGAGTGGAAATTTAATGAATTCGCACATAGCCACCACTAATACTAATGCCAGCTCATATTCTATGCAGTGCGGTGCCTCTTTCTCCTGCCCGTGTAATTAAGCACATTTTTATGCTCGTTGGCTTTTTGGGGGAAGAGTTTGGCAGGGAACTTGACGAGTTATTAAAATCAAAGTGAGTGTAGCTAAATTATAAACAAAATAGCTAGGAATTTAGTTTCATGACCTTAAACTAAAAAGCAAGAGATAAGCATTTGTCCTTATTGAAATTAAAATATGTGTGCAGCTTCTACTTCTACTTTTACTATTTCTACAAACCTTTTTCTTTAAACCCATGCGAATATGTAGACAATATTTAAATATATATCTTTATAAAGAGGTTCCTTTGAAGTGGCCTGCCATAATAAAAGAGTCTCTAAGCTTTTACAATTGCATTAGATTAATTGAGAAAGGGTGTAACCCAGACCCCACTTAATACATTTTTGCTTAGCAACAACAATTGCAAATTAAAGTGCCCAAAAGCAAGGGTATAGCGACTCTCTCCCTCAAATTCTTAAGCTCCTTGGAAACTCTCCGTTGAACTTGTTTAAAATGCCGGCATTAGCATACACATTTGATATGCAGTGGCATGTACATGTGTCTAGACGATGATGACACTTTAATAATAAGCAGCGAGCCTATTTGAATCTGCTTCAGTTTTTCCAAGTGGGTTACTCACTCGGCTAGCCAGGAGGAATGTCTTTGATGTTGTTGGGTCAATGGAACTTGTGCTGACACTTAACCAAGCTCTGTTAGAGCCAAGTAGACGGGTCACAAGTTCAGCACTCGGCGGAGGAATCAACTGCTGCCATTCAGCGCGGGCTCGGGCTTTCATTTAATAATTCACTTTCATTAGGCGAGAAGCGGCGGAGCGGAGTGAAATAAAACAGTAGGACCGCAACTTAATGAGAGCACCTCCCTCGCTACCTCGCTCCACCGCCCCCGCCAATGTTTCATGCCGTGTGCCACGCCCCGCTCATTAAAAGTAACCAAACTGTTGGGGACCGCAAACCAGATGACGGCGACAACAACAGAAGCGCCTGCGAATAGGGCCAACAACACATGAAAAGCGGCCAAAAAGGCAGCCAGCAAGAAGCTATCTCCGCTCCCCCTCCAGCTCTTCCACCGCCCTCCCACTTTGTATCTCGCCGGCTTCCTGTTCACGTTACAGCTATCAACGCTAATGACAAAAGCGCGCAAAGTTTGCATTTACTTGGAAAGTGAAAGGACACTAAACATGCCCACAGGGTGTGTCCGGCACAAAAATCACAAAAGAGCATAAAATTAGCGAACGATGTCGCCGCACTCCTGGTCCTCCTCGTCCTGGTTGTCCTCCTTCCTCGCCCTCCACCTTCCCTGTCACTGTTTATCCCCCTGAAGCGACAAGGACTTTGGGTCCTTACAGTCGAAGAAAATAGTGCAATCGAAAGACAGCTCTTTAAGTTCAAGAAACAGAGCTGTAATGGGGAATATTAATATATAGTATTATATATGTATCATTCCTCACATAATTTAATTCTTCTTTAAGTTCAAGAAACAGAGCTATTAGGGAAATATTAATATATATATTCCTTACATAATTATATCATTGTTTTAGAACCTCAAAGAAGGTCCCTAGAAGGGAGCTCTTAATATATTTTAATAAACTCCTTGGCTACTTCCCATCTACTTTATATATTTGTAGTTATTTGCAGCCTTTTCCCTCAGTGCATTTTATTTAAAATTTGTGGCAAACAAGGACCACACAAGGGTGCAGAGTGGAGGTGGAAAACAGGGATCGGGGACACAGACAGACAGAGTCCGAGTTCCAGCCCAGCACTCCCATGATGAATTCATGCCATCATTTTGCTGGTAACAAAACTTGTGATTGTTGCTGTTGTTTTTCGGGACCGTTGGTGATTTTCCTGCTTCCTTCATTTTTTTTTTTTTGTGGTTACTGTGTCCTGATTTTTCATCCGGCACACCATACTATTTCGTCCCATCCATCCATCCACCGTCCATCCATCGCACTTACACGAGTTGGTCATTAGCTACGCCTGCCAGCAAATTATTTGGCTGGGCGCGGCAATGGCCAACCATATTGTTGCTGTGGTCCCTGTCCTTGTGGTCCTTGTAGGCGGTTATGATAAACATCAGTGCAGCATCAGCATGCGAGGGGGGGCCCAGGACTTTGGACTTTGAATAGGCACTGGAGCGGGCACTCCCAGTTTGTGGGGCAGTCGAGCACGAATTTCGCGTGCGTTTAATTTTATAGATGGGGCCCAGACTTGAGGTTTGTTACGCAATTTCCATGTCAAGTACTTAAAATGGTTGTTAGCCAAATCATCGGGGAGTCGTTTTGCAAAATGCACTGAGAGAAATATGGAATATATGTTTAGAGAACCCATAATATACTATAGTATATCAGAAACAATAAGAATAAAAGATACATTTCCATATAACCTTATTGTTTGTAGGTCTTAAATTATTAAGAGTAAAGTTTAAGACCGTTAAATGAATGCTTCATATTTTATTATACAAGTTTTTAATATAAATAACTTGTTAGGGATTTTTAGATAAGCTATATAAGTTATTTAACATTTTGATTCTTACTTCTGTCAAAATATCCTCTCAAATTTCTTCCGCAGTATTTTCTCTCTCTGCATCTATAAATATAGAAGCCAGTGAACAATTTGAGTTGGCCATGCAACATGCTGAAAAATTAACGCACTTTTTTCATATTTTATTCATTTAATGCGAGGGGAGTGGTCCTGTGGCAAATTACGCGAATTAGCGCGTCTTGTGCTCAGTTCTATATATACAGAGAGATACAGATACGGATTCATTTTGTCTGACGGCGCGGGGCTCATGATTTATTTCTGTACTTTTTCGCCCACGTATAAGTTTTATCTTTCGCTTCAAGAAAAGCTTTAAGGACGATACCCACTGCCTAAAGTCGATTAGCATTTTAATGAGTTATTTTCGTGGCCAGACAGATGAGATTATATGAGTTCCATTCGAGTCCAGCTTGGCAATGCAATTTCATGGGCATTACACATACGCAAGGTAAGCCCGATGAAATCGAATATTAAATTGTATTGACTAACGATTTCTTTTGGCCGCCGCCGCCACTGAGGTCGCTCCTATAAAAATGTAAATTTTCTTTTATTGTTCCGAGATTTATTAGACGAAATATGTATGTGGCGTGGCCCGAAAATGCTGGGAAAACTGCTGATTTGCAGGGATTACTCGGCCGGCAAATGTCGAGGCCATATATCTGCCGGAACATACAAATACAAATACCTCTCTATATACATATATACTAGATATCTATGCAGTGCAGTGGGGGCATGGGCAACGGCATCGGCGGTTTTATGTCGCACTCCACGTGGCACAGTTTTTATGCCTTTGTGCAAAATTTATGATCGCTGCTAACTGTTTTTATGATTCTATTTTGATGATTGTTTTGGTTTTTCGGTTCCGACGCGACTAAGCCTTCGACTGGGATCCCCCCTTCCCGATTCTGCCTTTTGTCCAGTGAGAACGTACCGAACATAAATAAAATTCCACTCCGCTGGCCGTGTCAGATTTGCATTGTCTCGTCGGGTTGCCAGGGATTTGCGGCTCCTAGCATGTGTCTGCAAATAGATCACAACTCAATCGATTTTCTGCTGGCAGCCGGGACGGGTAAACAATAAAATAAGCGTTATAACAAGCATAATGGAAATGTTAACAACGGCACGTACTAATCAAAGGCGTTTCCGCGAAGTGGCACTGGCCAAAATGCCGAAGGCCTGTCTCTGACGTCTTTTCAGGCCAAAGGCCCGATAAGTTGACAGATTCCCCACTTGGCTATGCCGGGAATGTAGTCTGGAAATTGCATAAAGGCATGATTTAATGAATTTCCGGCAATAAAATAATTTAATTCCGGCCTAGTCGGCGGCCGAGTAGCGGGGACTCATCATTAAGAACGTCAAGAGGCTTTCAAAAAATCCTCAAATAAGGAAGCAAAAAAAAAATACAACAAAAAAAGTGCGCAAATCTCCGCATAATTTAATAACGTCAAAGTTGTGCCCGGGCTCCTGCTCCATTGCCTCTTCGAATTTTTGGGAAAGGTGGCCGCCTGGGCTGCGTGTCGCATAATAAAATACCAGCCATCCGAGCGACAGGAGGCAGGCGCCTTTTGGCCAGGATTTTCTTGGCTCCGCTTACATGGCAGCTCCGGCTAATCTATGAGATGTGCTGGCTGGCACCTAAGCCAGCAGCTTTGATATTTCAGCATTAGCCCCATTAAAGTCAACATTATGAATTTTAATTTCGTGCACTTTATGCGAGAGTGGGTACACTGAGCCAACTACCACAGAGGGTTTATCATTAGGTGAGGTAAGAGGAGCAAAGGTGAAGCTTGAGTTCTTACACCCACGAAACCTGAGAAAGTTTATGAAATATTTAGAGCTTTACTTATATCTCTTTTCTTTTCTCTACAAGCATTTTTTATAGGGCTCCCTTATTAAGTTTTTGTTGCTGTGTAGCGGTGTGTCAGCCTCAATTAAGTGCGAAGACGTGCCAAGGGCGTAGCTGACTATCAGGACTATTAGGGCATCCAGGGCTTCCTGCATTTGTCGGCTGCTGGCACTGCTAATGCCACTCCCGCTGCACTGGCAGGGAAAACAAAGCCGCAGATAAAAGTCTAACTTAGGGGACGTCCGGTGGCGGGGGGTAAAAGGGGTCCTGGCCCTGGTTGTGGTCCTGATCCTGGTGCTGGTGCTGGTCCTGAGCAGGAGGCGATGTCAAGCAGAGACTCGGCAATCTCCTTACAAGTGCAATGTCAATTTGTGCACAAAGGGATAATAAGGATTTATGTCAAATGCTGGCGCTGTTTGAGTTTTGCCAATATTTTCACAGATGACTGCACTTGCCTCAAGTGAAAATAAAACGCGGCTTAGGCGCCAGTCACAAAAATAGAAAAATAAAAGCGTCAAAAGGAAAATCAGACTTGTGTTTGTACTCAGACTGCACTGAAAATAATTGAATGCTTTGAATTTATGATTTCAGAAATACCTTATATAGGGAAATATATATTTAAAAGAGAATAAAATCAATCTAGAAACTGTACCCACTTCTCGACTACTTCCTATGCTGAAAAACCTTTCAGTTCCCAGAAAGTTAAGCGATTGAACTTTGCACTCAGCCACCTAATGGCTACTTAACTTATTAATTTCCTGTATTAACAACAAGCCCTTAACAAGCAGCTCTCATTAAAACTGCATAAATACACGAACAAGCTATCAGAGAGCGATTTCCCCAATAGCCAGCCCCGAAAGCCGCCCGCAAACTCACTTGAAAGTTGTGAACTTTCCACAGCAACAACAATATTGCTAAGGAAACACTAAGGATACAACAACAAAGGGCCCAACTTTTGCGAGCAGAGAGCTCAGAAAGTGCGCTTTGATGCTTTTGCAAGTTTTTAGTGATTTTTTTTTCGCTTTGTTATGCAGCCTGCTAGCACACACACACACCCGCAGCCACTCGGAGGTACGCCGACACACCAGGACACCCCCAGGACCACACACAGACAACATACAGTCAAGGGACCACCGAAAGCAATCAGTTTGCGGTACACAATGCGGAGATGGAGTTCGGGGGTTCCCCGGCCCTGATAGAAATCATGCTGAGTTGTGAAACGTAAAATTGAATTTACTCTGCCGGCATTCCCACATTCCCCACATTACCCAACTCACACTGAGATTTTCCATGTGGCCGACAGTTTTTCACGCTTTTCACCACCAATTGTGAGCGGGACAAAAGTTTGCCGACGTCCGACTGCCGACTGCCCCACTCCAGTCATAAATCATTGGGCCTTTTTGGCCATATGCAAACGGCTCGGGAGATGGACTTCATTCTTGCTATCATTTAATCCCGGCACTAAACCCGGCTTTGACTTTCATTTGGCCAAGCAATAACATGTACAGCAGCGGGCAAGGAAATAGTATTCCAGTTTCAAAGAAAGCTAACGAGATAATAGAGGAATAATTAATGGCAATATTCATAATAGTAACTTAGTATTTATAAATTTAAATCAATGCTTATTGCGGTTTCTATGTGAAGTATTATAAAACGCTTTAAGGATCCTAATTATCTATGGTTTATTAAGTGGAATTAAGGATTCCTTAAGCATAACATTTACCCATCTTTGAAATTACATTTTCATCTTATTAAAGCTGCACCTAAATATTTTATTGCTATTTTTACTACTACTATTAATTCGACCCCTGCTGTTTATATTATGGCCATCTGATACTGCTACCCTCATCAAATGTATAACATTTGCCTGCTAAGTGGAATTTGCTGGTTTTGCAGCTAAAGTTAATGATTTTGTTTGTGCGAATCGTACTATAATCAGCTTAAAGTAGCCGCCAAGACCAGAATGGAATTGAATTCCATTGAATTCAGAGGGAGTTGTCGGCTGTCTATTGTTGTCTGCTCGGTTGAATTGTTACATGTAACTGATGCGGTCTTGGTCATGTTTGCAGCCATTCGTGTTTATTTAAATGTAATTAATCTCAGTACAGTTCGGGCTCTGGGCCGACCGCAGAATCAGCTTCAAATTGAGATCCCAGGTTCGAGGCTCAGGCAATTAGTAGCCTGCTAAGAGGGTGGCTGGCGTCGGGCTCCTGGAAAATTTCATTTCCCAGGGCCAAGAGGATAATCCTAATTTGGTTCTTCAAAGCTTCAGCTGCAGTCTCCTTACTGGCCATCTCTCTGGCAACTTCATTAATAATAGAAGTATATAATCAGCTCTGTCTGGAGACTTATAAGCATAAGTATTTTAGCTGCCTAAGTGGCTGAAATAAATCTACTTAATCTGAATTAAGTGCATTGAGGGCATGTTATTTACATACAAATAGAATATATTAATTTAAAATTCGAAAAATATTCCCTTTTCTCAACTATTACACTCGATAGACTCTCTGCCAAGCTCCCCAATTCGTATCCTGACACCTTAAAGGTTCCACCTGCAATCGGATTTGGCTTTTAAAGCTCTGCCCGCGTAATTAATCCAATTTCATTGTGCGATATTTCACACTTAAAAATCAAACTCTGGCAATTTGTTACAACCACTCCTCGCACGCACCGAGACCGAATGCGAATGCGAAAAAGCGGAAATGCGAACCCGAAGCGAAACCCAACCGGAAACCCGAAATCCAAACCCAGCTGAAAGAGCCAACGATACACATGAGACGCCCAGAAGTCGTGGCTCGACGTGGAGTGAAGTGGAGTACAATGGAGATGGGTTCCAGGGGCGTCGGTTAGTACGTGAGCCCCGCCAAAAGTTGTGCAAATAAATGGCAGTGAAATTTAATAGCACACTTGATAATTTCAGCAATAATTCAGCGCTGCTAATCACCGCATAAATAATCTTAAGGACAGCCCAGCTTAGCCCCACTCACCACAGCAACTAAAGCGGAGCAGTGCGTACTATATATACGTATATCCGCCCGATTTATGCTCTATATATATATCTTTTTTGTGTACTCCTGGCAGTATGCACAGTGCATGAGGCGAGAAAAGCAAACTAGAGGAGACAGGACAGTGGGAATTGGCGTACACTGAGAGGAGAACCTTTACTTAGAAGAAAATGTAATATCCTGGGTAAACATATATACAATGAATATTTTGGAATATGATTCAAGCTGAAATAAGGAGACCTTAGCGCTTTGAAATCGCTTGAAATATGGGTAAAGTAAAGTGATATTAAATATTTATTTTTTAATTAGAATTTTAAATTATTTTATCTTGATTATATTTAAAGGAAGAAATTTTAAATATTGAATCAACAAATGCCACAGCAGTGAAACTATTCCTTTGAAATCCTAATTAATAATATATTTTAAGAGTAACAGCTTTCATCATCAAAGTTCAAACCAAATTACACTATATAAATTGGTTTAATATTATAAAATGAATTTTTTTAAGCAAAGATTAGGTCGTAATGAATTTATTAATACCATTTCTGACTTGTTTTCTTCTCTGTTTTTTTTCTGCAAAAAGAGAATGGTAAATGCGCTGGCTAAGCGGCGGAACAGAGGAGCAAATAGAAGCATCCACGGACCAGCATCCAAAACTCATGAAATCGAGAACTCGGTCGAATGGAACGTGAGCGAAATTTTTGCTAACGAATGTTGACTTGGCCAAAGTACTAAAATCAAATAAAGGCAACACAGCAACACAGCAACAAACGGAGAAAACAACAGCAGCAAATCAAACAAAATCAACAATCACTTGCTAAAAGTTAGCCCAAGTTGATGAAGACAAACGTATCCCGCCGTCCATGCTATATATAAATACAGGCCAAGTTTTCCCCGAAAAACTCACGCCAAACTATTTGGTCATAATAAAAATATTAATACAAAGCACCGCCAACTTGTGGATCAGCCAGTATTTAAGCCGAGTAAACAGGCTGAGCAAATCCATAAAATTAACTCTCGCAGCTGGCAAAGGCACAGTTACGGTCGTCTCTGGATCCCCGGTTCTTCGTAACACTCCGACTGTCAGTCTGTCAAGCACAACAAGGACCACAGAAATGTAGGTTACACACACACACACGCACACGCCACACAGACACAATAGAAGCGAACCCATTGCGTATACGCCGCATGTGCCGCGCGAGTGGCTGAAAGGAAATAAAAGGCAGGAAAACAACAAAATAGGAAATTTAATGCGAACGCTGCGTGAACCGAAAGTTTAAAGCCAGCCCAAAAAACCATCCAGAAAGGCAATAATTTGTATAACTTTATGGCGGCCCAGGAGCTGGGAGCCCAGCCTCTCGGGCTATGCCAATCCCAATCCCCAGGAAAAAAAATAAACTTGCTTGAATAATTTACCAGCAAATTTGAA
This sequence comes from Drosophila pectinifera, assembly GCA_008042775.1. Classification (NCBI taxonomy): domain Eukaryota; kingdom Metazoa; phylum Arthropoda; class Insecta; order Diptera; family Drosophilidae; genus Drosophila; species Drosophila pectinifera. Next base: position 41,100 of record VNKC01004142.1, on the reverse strand, counting down.
GACTCCAACTCTCCAGCCGAGCGTGTGGCAGTGAATTTATACTTTCAGTATTCACTAGACGAGCACTTTCATTTCGGTATTTAATCCAAGAGATAACTTTCTTCTCCTGCTTCCGGTTTTTATTTCACTTTCATATTTCCTCCTTGCTTGTGTATTTTCAATATATATTATATATATTTATTTTTTTCGGGGGCTAGCTTGTTTTGCTGTTTTCTATTTTGCGCACAAAGCATTCGCCGAGCGAGGCGATTCCTTCACTTTCCACTTTCACTGCCAAACCGACCGTTAAATTCAACGTTCGCCACGCATCTGACTGATTCGCTCGCCGGCCATCAGATATGCACGGAGGCTGTGTACACGCACCCAGAAATCGGGATCGGGCCCGGACTCGGCTCCGCCATAGCCTCGTGGCCAGCCGAGGGCCAGCCCTCGTCCGCCTTCGGGGCGGCTTCGTCTCCCCGTATGCCAGTTCTGGCCACGAGCTGGCCTCGGCCGAAGAGAGAAAAGCCCTCGAATTCGCCGTGCTCGGCGGCAAGGCTTTTGCGGTTGCCTATGGTCAGGTTCAAGAGAGCCTGGCCCGAAAGAGCAGCCAGGAATCAGCTGAGCGTAGCACAGTCTGCTTTTAGGGGGGGAAAGGGTGCCCAAGCTCCAGTAAGGTCCTGCATCCTCTGGCTTGTTGTTCTTGTGTGCGAGGGATAGTGGAAACAGGATGGGAGTCTAACAGCTGTTCTAAGGAGAGTGCGCAGAAGCGGGCTGTCTTTGAAAATATGGGTAAATAGTGGGAACAGAAGACTAGGGAGACTTAATATTAAGATGCCTTAATTAGAATTATTATTGGAGACTTAATCTTAAGAAGCCTTAATTGGAATTATTCAAACATATAAAATAATGGGATTTTTTAATGTACATTAAATTAATTAAGCATGTCCTGATGGATATGGAATGAATGATCCATATATCACCTTTTAGCATACATAACTTCAGCATAAACATTTATAAATCGCAGATATTATTCGAATTATAACATTTAAATATGATGAAATTTATTTATATATTTTAAAATCATTTTATTTATTTTATGCTTGCTTATTTTTTTTTGTAAGTACTCAAACTATATGTAATAAATACTCAGACTACTTGAAGTATGACTAAGACGGATTGAAGATTTGCTTGCATTTTGGAGTTTTATTTTCTTACTCCCTGACTTCACATATTTTTCAATAACCTTTTTAATTTTTTTTTATATAATATCAGCTCTAAAGTATGCGCGGCCACTTCTGCAATTCTGTATTGAATCAATTGTATATAAGATTAAATTTATTTATATATTTTTAAATCATTTTATTTTAAAGTATACTTGCTTATATTGATTTGTAAGTACTCAAACTAAATGTAATAGATACTCAAACTACTTGAAATCAAATTAAAACAGAGTGAAATTTGCTTGGACTTTGCAGTTTTATTTTCTTATTCCCTAGCTTTCCAATAACTTTAAGTTTTTTAATATAAAATCAGCTGTATAGTATACTCGGCCACTTGTGCAATTCTGTAGAATAAGAAAACCTTGGGCACTTTTTGAACAAATTCCCCCAAATACCAGATACCTGTCCTGCTGCCGCCCCCGATAGATTCCCCCTAATTGATGCACTCATAAAATTGTTGTGTGCGCAGCTCATCCGTCCTCCCATCAGCCCGCCCTGCCCACTCATCAGTTGTGGATTCCCGGGGCACTCAAATAAAAATGAGTGTGCGAAAGACGAAACCAAACAGGCGAGTCACAGATCAATATAATGAACCGAGAACGTAAGCCAGAAGCCGCAACAAATTGCCAGCGAGTCCTGGCCTTCGGTGGCCTGTCCTGCTGGCCCGCTGCAGTGGCTCAATGTGGATTTTGATTTAAGTTTTAGCACTGCCGCGCACTTATCGAGCAATTGGGACTGGGGTGGCCATGGAGGGAGGGATACATACAGGCCATATGCGGCATTCCAATGAGAGCCGAAAGTTATTTGCGATATTACGAATCGATACCGGCCAGGCGGCCCCTTGGATGATGTATATGTATGATGGCGAGAGGGTATCATCCCAAAGTGCACATCATGATTTTATTAAATGGACTCTGATGTATTTATTGTCCAGCAACAACGTGACTTGTGAATTGATTTCATTAAACTGAAAAAGTTAACAAAGCAGCCAGCGCTCCTCGGCGAGCGTCAGCGGCAACATTTTTCGGACAAAGTTGCCCAGATAGCAGCCATGCAGCCCATATATCGCCATATAGATAAATATTTTTTTATAGCAATATATGTGTATGAGCAGGGGTGAGTGTGTGTGTTGGCTTAAGGACATCTATCGTTAGTGGCCAGGAGTGGAGACGGAAGGATGAGTGAGCCTCAATGACCAATGGCAACAGCAGCGCGCGTCGAGCGTGGAATATCAATGTGGTCGAGTGGAGGAGCCAGGAGTCCAGGACCATCCAAATCCAACCAACTGGTCAACTGGCCATCTGGCCAGCTAACCAACTGACTGACGTCCTGACGGCCTGACTGACTTACCGAATGTCAGCAGAGTCCTGTCCTGGCCGGTCTCCCTTCCGGGATGCCTTTTTGTTGACCGCTGTTTGCCACAAATTGCCAAATTGTGTGAGTGTGCGGTTTTCGGATTTGGCATCGGCTTTGGCCAGTTTCATTTTGTACAAATAATGATGATAATGTTGATGCGGCTGTTGACTTAACGCACATAACGCTGATTAGCCACATAGTCCAAGAAAGCAATCGCATTCCCTCTGGGCCTTCAGACTTAATTGAATTCACACGGTGGGAAAAGCCCAACAGAAATAATTTACATATGCAAAGTTATTCAAATTAATATATATAATAAATCTAAAATCCCATTTAAATCCGTTTTTAAGGCATAAAATACAACAATCTTTGATGTTTAGGTTATAATTAACCATTCCTTACCAATTCCTGACTATATTTTTCTCCGTGCAAGCAAATAATTTATCGAGGCATCCAAATATGCAAGGCAATCCGGAAAGTATGTATGAGCCGCACTCAAGGGCTTTGTACTGGGGATGTCCTTGGCATGCGATTGCACTCAAACAATTTCTATTAAATGCGCTTTTAATTGCAGCCGAGAGTCTCGGAAGGCATTTCAATGGCGAACGCCACTCCGTCCTCCGACCAACGTGGCGTATGCGCGATGTTTAAGCTAAGGCTAATTTTAGCATTAAGCGAGTATCGCCCTCGCCCTCGCCCTGGCCCTTCTAGGCGCTGGGAATTTATAAGTGAAAGGCGGAATGAAATGAGAAATGAAAAATTGCCAAGTAAAATGGAAAAGCTCCGACTCCTCGGGCGCAGGACGGACAGAGCCAGCCCCCGGAACTCCCACTTTTCCGCTTGCCACGCTCGCTCGCTCGCTAGCTGTTGTTGCATTGTAAGTTGTCCTGTTTTATAAATGTCGGCGGCAAGAACCACTTACATGAGCCATTTGCATCATATTTCTGTTGTCATTTGTTGACATTTTACTTGCCTCGTCCCAGCGTGTGTGTGTGTGCGCAGACACACACTTAATGTGCAGTCATTATTTTTCAAGAAACAAGCTCAGTAGCAAGCCGGCAAAAAACAACAATAGCAACAAAATCGTGAGAGCATAGTGCAAAGGCAAAAGGCAGCTGAGCAAAAAAAAATACAAAAAATAAAGCGTTCCAAATACAAAGCGAAAAACAAACACAGAAAAAAATAAGAGCTTCCAAGAAATGTTTACAATTTAAATTAAACTTTGCTTTGATAATTAATAAAAGAAATTACTTGCTAGAAGTAGTAAACTCTGCTTATAATTTTCATACTCAACATAGACTCTTATTCCATAGGAAAAAATATAAAACTTTAAGTTTATTCGTATACTAAAGCAATAAAATATATATACAAAGCTTTCTTTAGATCTAAGGAATTTTAATTAAATTTAATTAAACTGCTCAAGAACATTATTTTAATTTAATTCTTATATTAATCATTTAAGAGAGAATATTCTCTCAAGTCACTCGTGCTTCTTGCTTTAAGATCCAGTATTTTTCCGAGTGAAGGAAATAAAAGGATAGGGATATATGTACGTGGCCACCACCCACAACCACTTTGCATCTGAGTTAAGGGAGAGAGAGTGGGAGGAGGGACGGGCAGTGGGAGGGAGAATGAGGCGGCGGCAAGGGTTCATCATTGTTTGCCTTTGGCCTGGGCCCAGAACTTGGCTAATTGCCTCGGCCCCGACTATCGTTTTTCACCAATCAGGCGAGTGAGTATTAATTAATTATCTTACCATATGCCATGCTGCATTGAAAGCGGAATTTTCGCTGATTTTTATTTAACTTTGCACGCTAATTAGCGTTCTTTATGATGGCACCCTTTTTTGGCCATCCCTGCTGGTGAGAAGGCTAAAAGGCAGGACTCCGGCGTGGCCAGGAGTACGACTACTGCCAGTTGGATTAACTTGAGTCCGGACTTTTTCTCTTGCTCTTCCGCAGTCTGAGCGGGCCAAAAGCCAAAGTAAAGTTTGCTGAAACTTTATTCAAGTTTAGTGTTGTTTTCTTTTATTCAGCATTTCTTGATTGACAGTTGATTTCGAGTGTTCATCGACACTACTAAAAAATCGGCCCAAACTAGCTGTATCTTTGAGGCGTCTCTGAACTATTTAAAATCTGAAATTTGGATTAGAATATTAAATCAATGAATTTTTCAATAATTCGTATCGGCTATATTTTTATCACTTGAATGCGGATGGTATTTCACGCCTAAAACTTATGGAGAGGGTTAAAAATTGCATTGGAATTCAAATTCAACATTTGTACAATTTTATTATGAACTCAATTGGGTGAAAGTGATATATTTAGAAGCAGAAATAAATATACAAATATATGTGTGGGAAAGTAAAATAAAAACCGACGACATTAAACCTGCTGAATGGTGTTTGATGCGATTTGTAATGTTACTTTTATTCTTTTTATTAGATTTTATAGTTTTATTGCGATTTATTTAAATAATATTCAGGAAAATATTAAATCAAAGAAGTAGTAACTTTTAAATCTGCCAAACTACAACATAACCAGAAAATCCTATTCCGATATATATAAACACAAAATAATCATAGGAAATTGTTATTTGTATACCCATTTGTGAGTATTGCCATAACAATTCAATAAATTTTCCTTACCGTTATAACATCTAAAATATATATAAGCAACATTTTAATAACAAGAATTTATATCACTAGGCGAATAAATATTATATTTAGTTTACTTTAATAAATAAATCAACTCAAACGAAACATAATTTCACTGAATACTAATCTATAAATTATAAATCAATCTGTAAATATATTCTTATGCATTTAGAAAGTATTATTATTTAAAAGCTACCAAATATCCAATTATGATATAAGTATACCCCAAAATGCATAAGCAAATTGTTATCTGTTTACCCATTTTTGTGAATTTAATTAAAAGGGAAAAATAACAAATGTACAAATTATTCAAATCTTTAAAGCCGCGTTGCTAGAAAGCAATTATTCTGTATGCTTGAATAAATATAATGTAATTAGAATATAAACAGGACAATAATTTACCAAAGATCTCTATACTGTTTGTTGCAAAAAAGCTTAATTTATGTGTCTATGCCTAGAATTGGGTTCTCGTACATAAAATCCAGTGAGTATTTCTTCACTAAGGGGTGGTGTAGCTGTCATGTTTTTTTATGAATGAAAAGCGGGAATATTTATGCATTTAATTGGAATCGCAGCGACAATTAACTAAGTGGCTGTCCGAACTTTTAGCTAATTTGGCTTGGCGTCTGCGTGACCCCAAAAAACGGCGACAATTTGTTTTATTTATTTGGTTCGGTCAGCGGCGGCGCCGGGAATCCCCCGCCAGTGCACTTCGCTTATTTTATTTTTCGCTGCAATAACACTTTTCTCATCTCGGATGAGAGCTCCACTCTTGGCTGATGTTTGCACTGGCTGCTTTGTTTTATTATCTATTAGCAGGTCAATTTATGATTACGGCAGCCGCTCAGTGGCCCCGGCTTACCGCTCCCGCTCTCGGGGTGTTATTAAAGTCGATGTCGCTTATCTGCTCCTGCCATAATGCTAAATATGCTGGGTCCTTACACATTACGCAGTGTTGCACTTAAATTTCACACTTAAATAAACAACTTCCAGGCTGCTGCCGTCGGTTCTTGTTGCTGGTTGTTGCTTGTTGGCTGTTGCCTGCCGGCTGCTGGCTGTTGGCTCTTGGGCTTGCACTTGGCCAGGTCCGGGTGCTTGGCCTACTTTGGCGCCCACAAACTGCTAACTGGCGAAAAGCCGAGAGAGGAACCGGGAGAGAGCAGGGAGAAGCGGGGCCGGTATAAACCCTGAGTGGAACACGCACACAAACACGCATAAATTGAACAATGCTCGGTCCCTGGGTCCTGGCCTCTCCGCAACCGCGTCCGCTCCAGCATCCCTATCACAATCCTCATTTCAGACGCCTTATCCCTGCACTTGGAAAATTATGAAAAACTTTAAACCTAACCTAACTATATAAACTATATATAAACTATATATAAACTATATAAGCTGATTATATCAGCATAAGTTATTAGAAATCACGAATTTCCGGTCGAAATTCCTTTAAAGATAACCTTTCTTTAACTTCAAAGGGCTGAAAATTATCCAGGACTATACCTATATACCATTTCCCTCAGTGTAGCCCCCTGACACGGCCCAGAGTGCGCCACATGTTATGGCCCCGCAGGATATGGAAGGGGTTTTTTCGGTGGCACGGGGTGCGGTCGCTGGCGCGGTGCTGGGGTCTGGAGGGAGGATTGCTTAAAGTGCTTTTACTGCGCTTAATTCGCATAATTAATTTTGTTAGTAAACTTCGGGGGCTAATACATATTTTGCCGCCGTTGATGTTGATGTTGCGTTGTTGCTACCCCGCTATTGTTGTTGTTGCCCATTTCGCGGCAAAACACCAACTCACGCAGCTGCTGTTTATGAGTGTGTGTGCATGTGCCGTCTATGCACGTGAGTGTGTGCGTATCTGCTTTTTCCGTTTATGTTTATTCATTGAATTTATGACATTATCGTTGCCTACTTTGCGGCGCCCAGCCAACATACATTCATGGAAAGCCAGCAATGCGCACAATTAGGGTCAAAATAATAGCGGTTACTAAAATAATTAATAAAATAAGTCTTTAATAATAAATGGGGATTAAATAGGGGTTAAATAGGAGTTAAACTTAATACCAATTCGCTCTAGAAATCGTATATATATTTTGAAGGTCTCAATAATCTTTGTCATAACTTATATTAGCTACAGAAACTGGGAATTTTATTTGTTGTAGTTTTTTACACTATGTATTATTAAAATATGATTTTATTGCAGTTTTTCACATTTTGTAAATTCTCAATGGAATTCTTCAGTGAGGAAGAATAAGTATACGCTCTTGGTGCTTTTTTATAATTTAATTTGCCATAGTAAATGTTTAATAAAACTGTTAAAATTTTATTGTAAATATGGTAATTGTAATATTTATTTTTCCAGTTTATTCTTACTCAGAAAACATTAATTTATCAGCTATTTTAAATTCGAATTTTTATTCTGAGCTCAGCTGTGTGTGTTGCAGTCGTGTGCGGTGCCAGTTATCGGTGTTAGAGCGCGTGTGTGTGTGTGTGCTGAGCCTGCAGGCCAGGTAATTGCACTTGTGTTTTGCAATCACAGCCTTGCCTAGTTTGCCAGGCACTTTATGTTCAATACGCTGCTGGCCATAGATGCACGAGTACAATACACAGCCCTTAAAGTCTCTTATTTTATAAATACATTGCCAGTTTTTAAATCATATTGTAATATATTGACATAAACACAATAAATATATTATAAATGAACAAACTTTCTGAAGAGCAAACTGTTTAATGGAATGTAAGCCGACATTAAATAAACCATAACTCAAGAACTTGTAACAGTATTTGTATTTTATGCTCTTGATACATTTCCTCTTAGTGACTTTTCACTGTAGTTTCGTGCTGTTTTTGCATCTTGCAGCTTAATGGCGGCTGGCAAGCGTTTATTTACTTTATTATTGCATATTTGCATGCAGGCCCAAATGTGCGTGGTTTATGTGGGTGTGTGTGTGTAGGTGTGTGCGTGGAGCCTGGACGATTGGGAATTGTCTGTTAACTGCCGGAGCAGCGCAGGGCGTGTGTGTGTGTAGGTTGTGTGCGCCGATGTGTGTAAGTGTATGGGTGTGCCATTGGAGCGTGCTTCCGCAGATGCAACGCCTGCTTCTTGCTGGCTGCCACTTGACTGCAGCCTCCGCCGCTCACCTGCTGGGGCTGCTGTTAAGGCCTTGGCCATTATTAGCAGCCTCCAATAGCTGGCCAAGACCACCAAGCATCAGCACGCCCCGTCGACCACCGGACATCTTGCGGCCAAAAACAGTGGGCAAACACCAGCGATCCGCTGATTGGGCAGGTTGCCACTGCCAACAACGTCATTTATGGCTTTGCTTCGGTGGAATTATGTCAGCCAGTTCTAATTAATGTTTTAGTATCAGAGAATTCGGCGTTATGTTATCTTTAAATGGTTTTAATTAAAGGAATATTTGGATTTTGCTAACACCATTTATTTTTATATATATCCAATTATCAGGCAGAATAAATTGCTGAAAAACACTATACTTAAGCCAGAAAGTTTTATATAAATAGTTGGGTTTAATTAAGGGAAATCTAAGATATTAAGAATATGATTTCATAATTCCCTAAAGTAATAGATAATAGCTTAATGCCAAAACATCATTTTTCAATTTAATTTTAGTGACAAGTCCTGTTATTCCACGAAAAACCGATTGAAAACCCAAATAACATTCTCATTTTGTAAGTAGGCAGTTCCTAAACCCACTTTAATAGACCGAAAACAAATTACTAAACAAAACATTAAGCGCTTAATTAATAGGCACGCAGGGAAAACGACTTTTAATTATTCATCGAGCCGAAACAACACTCGATGGTCAAAACACAACATAATTAGCGCATAAATTAGTGGCCACACACACACCCATCCATTAAATCACAAATGAAATAATGAAATGAGGAAATCGAAGGGCGACTTTAAAGTTTGTTAAATACTTTTTGGATGTACGGACAACACGGCTTTTAATGCAACTAATTTGGCCGGGGCTTTTGAGTCTAATTAATCAGACTTTCTGCGCTTAATATTGAATTGAAGCCTGTGCGTGGCAGAAGCTACGGCCATGTTGTCTCGGTACCCACTGCGTATACTTAATACACCGCAGTTTAAGCGAATTAAACTATCGGGGGACCATATACACATGTACTTGTACCACCGGAGCGTCACGCCCGCACAAGTTATTTTAATTAAAAGCATTACTTACACATTTTCGGTATTTGCTGCCGCTGGCGGTGCCGTCGTTTTATTTGTTTCCACTTATTAAATACTTTTCAAAATGGTCTCCAGCGTCGCCAGCGAGTCGCCGCTGACCATGGCAGCCTGCGGCCGCTGTATTTAATAATAAAGCAGCCAAATCCGCAAATAAAGTGTAAATGATAAAAATTTTATTGAGAGAAAGGCGAGCGGCGAAAGCAGGGCAAAAAAAGTAAATCAACACACACGCAGAAAAAGCAACAACAGCAAACAAAATCCCCGGAACTGTGAAATGACCTCAGCTTGGCACAATTTTAATTAAACTGCATTAAAATATATGGCCAACGTGCGTTGTTCGATATATACATATATGCCATATATTTTATATTGAATTTTAGCACTAAAAGAACAACTTTTTAATTAATATGCCGCAAGTGACAGTCAGCTCATCACCAATAAACAAATTAATGCCGAACACGCAGCAAAAACTATTTCGTGATTTTATATGTACCCTTAAAAATATATATAACTGTATCTTTGCACGATATTGATAGTATTTAATAAATAAACACATTTAAAAGCATATAAATCTGCACTAGAATTCCCAGGGAGCTCTAAGCCTTTTTCTAGACTTAGACAAGCTTTACCTCGGGTCAGTATGAATCCTTTTCTAAATGGGTCAATCCTCTTTCATTCATAATTAATAATTAATCTTCCGTAATTAATTATGTCTCGCCTGACTGTACGCGACCTGTAAAAATCCTCAGAGAATCGCAGGCAATAAAGCGTTAAAATTGTATCATCGGGGATTAATGCGCTTAATCGCGCGACTATCCACATCAAAAGGCGTGCCAGGGAAAGAGCAGGTCCACCTCCGTCCAGTCCTGTCCAGGCCATCCCAGTTCCCAGCAGCATTGGACTAGCTGCGCATAAATTAGCCGCCTGACCGGGGAACTTCCAAGTGGCTGGTTGGTCGAGTCAAGATGTCTACTAATTGCCATTTTACTGTCACATTTGCTTGGGGATTTACATGTGCATACAATTCACATTATCGTTTCAAGTTTGGCCGGCAGGCTAAGCCTGGCCCGGGAAATGGCCCTGCCTGCCCCGGCCTGGTCTGGGCCACGCCCCATCAGAACCCTCGAGCGGCCCCGTCCGTGTGCATTTTATTAATAATTATCCTTCGGGGCCCAGGCTGTGGCTTATGCAAATTAGCGAACGGGCATTAAGTGCAGCTAGCTTCGGCAACCATTTGGCAAATTCAAAGTTGGCACAGGGAGGGCGCCGAGCCAACCACGCTTGTTCTCAACTTAACTTCCGGCATAAATTTGTCGGAAAGTGAAATTTATTCATGTTCTGAGAACAGGAAAGTTGCAAACAGTTCAGTTTGGAGTGGGATGTTAAAAGCGAGAGTCAATTATGCATAATCATCGAATCGCATTCGATAAAAATATCCAAAAAGCTTTTAATTATTTTCTGAAGTTCTGAATTAATAAATGAAAATATATAATTATAATCAGTCAGCAAAAACCTAAAAGATAAAGAACACAGTCGCCCCAAAAGTATATAAAATCAACTACAACATCGCTTTATAACCAACCACAAAAATATGCAATATAATCTTCATTCCCAAACCAAACTAACCACAAAGTCGTGTGTTTTAAATGCATAATTTTAATACTCAAAGTTAATACATACATAGGACTTATACCGCATCAATATCTCTAACTTGTTCTGAATATACTTGACAACCGTCTCGAAAATCATGAAGCTGTAGCTCCGAGGAGCTTCCCGCCAAACTATGCAATGCTTTATGAGGCTGCTGACTTGCTGAACCGAAGGCAAGTAAATTAACACTAATTACAACATAATAACTATAAAATCGCAGAGACAAGTGCTTGGGCAGACTCAACAGCTCATTGCCGGGCACTTGCCACTCAACACGGCTACGGCAACGGCTACGGCAACGGCTACGGCAACGGCTATGGCTACGACTACGACTATGGCTTCTGCCGTGAAGTCGAGCCAAGTTCCTGGCCCGGCTAACAACCGAACGGGCTGGCCGCCTGCAGCGCCTGGAGGAAGGCAAGCAAAACAGAGTGCAAAACATGATTAAGAGTGAAATATTTATTTGCAGCACTTGGAGGCGCGCACCACGGCAGCGCCGACAATTAGAAGCGAACTACAAGTACCAGCCCGGAGTGCGGACTCCCCCTCCTACTCCTTGCCACGCCGACATGGCTTAAGCATGTAAATGGCCGCGAGGAGGAGACCATGATTTAATAGCTTCTTCCCACTGCCACCGCGCTCGGAAACGGCAACAAGTGCTAAGGGGTCTAAGAGCTTAGTTTAATCGTATTACGAGTTTAAGTTGCGATACTATAAAATCGGTGTTTAGTTACTACAATGCTTTAAAGGCTAAATGCGAACTTAAGTCTAGTATTCTTCCTCCTCGTCAAAGCCGTAGCCGAACTCATCATCGTCCTCCCCGCCCTTATTCAGCATGTCCTGGAGAGTGGCCTCGGCCTCTGCCTCGGGTTCGGCGTCCACCTCTTCAGCTTCCGCCTCAACGTCTTCGTCCAGGTCATCTGCAAAACGTAGGAATAAGCATTATATAATTGTAGACAAATTTAATCCTATTAGGATGCCCTACCTCCTTCCAAGACCACAGCAGGCTTGATATCCTCATCTACTGCCTGGCTGACTGGCAGGCCGGCCTCCACTTTGGGTCGTTTCCTGCTGGGTCCGGGCAGATCGTAAGCTGCCCTGGAGCGACTGCTTTTGGAAGCAATGGGACCCTCTTCCACGATCGCCGGCATCTGCTTGAGCTCCTCCAGGGTGCTGGGCTTGGTATCCGAGCTTGTAGCGGGGGATTCACCCGTCAGCCCACTTATGCCCTCGGTGAGGGTTTTCAGAATCTCGTAGTTGATCTTGCTGGAGATCTTCTTCTCCTGCAGCATCTTCTCGATGGCCTCGCCGGGCGTGGATGACGGACCGATGACCTTCTTGCGCGGCTTGCGCTTTTTCCGCTCCGGCTTGCCCTCCTCCCGCTCCTTGGCCAGCCGTTCGTCGCGCTCCTTCTGCTCGCGAAGATACTCCGCGTTGAGGTTCTTCCACAAGTCGAGCTTGGATACCGCCTCCTCCTCCGTCAGCACATACTGATCCAGCTCATCGTCGTTCAGGTCGTCGATGAACAGCTCTGTTTCGGCAGGCTGCTTGGCCTTCTCCACATCCTCCAGGTCGCTTTGCGTTACCCTGCAGATAGCCTCGATATCGGGACGCAGGCCCTCAATGCCGGCCACCAAACCACTTGTTTCGGTTTTTTTCAGATCGCCGTTGTTGGCTATCAGATCCTTGATAACCTCGGCATTGGACTGTTCGATGAACTGCCTGGACTCCTCCAACTCGAGATCGTTCTCGGAGACGCTCTTGGGTGTGCTGGGAGAGCTAAGCGGCGGCGTGTCACCCTTGCCCTGAGTCAGCTGACGGATCACGCTGCTAGAGTACTTGCCCAAGTCCTTTTCCAGGTGGGCATCGATTTCCTTCTGCAGCTCGGTGAGCTCATGTTCACCCATCTAAGAAGGAGAAAGGGTTAACAATTAATAAAAGATAAACACTCTGAGCAAGCAGATTAATGGGAGCTTAATTCTAGGGGTCAAACAGACCTTTCGTCAATTTTAAAACAGGTTAATTGAGGTTACCATCATAAGTACTTAAAAATAAATAACCAAGGTTAATGTGTTCGGTTTTACAGCAGATTTACTCACATCCTTGATCCTCTCACGATCCTTTTTGCGTGCTGCCTTAAACGATGGCGGATCCTGTTCGCGCTCTAAGTCAACGGTCATGAACTCCTCTAAGGTCAGGCCACCGGAGGGGGTCTCAGCAAACTCGGAGAGTCGCTTCCGGAGCGTGGACTCGTGAATCTTGACCACACCTATCACGTCCACCAGGGTCCGGCTGAAATCGTGCATGCGGGCAGCAATCAGCAGAGCTTTTCGAGTAAAAAACGATTATTTTATAACTCTGACTTCGACGGTTCACTCACCTGCTCCACAGAGGCCGGTGGGTCGTCGTCCCGAGTGCATGCAGTCCTTCTTCATCCGCTGCACAATCCTCAGAGCCGTCATGGACACCTCGTGCGTCTTGGGGCCCAGCTGCAGGCGATTGGCAAAGCGCATGATGTACAAGCACGGATCTGTAAACAAGAAAATTAATAAATAAGGAAGCAATAAATAAAACAAACTGTACCGGGAAGTAAAATCTTAAAAACTAAGGAAGCCACAGGTTGATATACCCTTGCTGGTTCAATGGAAATTGTAGATCAGGTTATCAGTTAGCAGTTCCATATTAATAGGATTTTTAGAAACCAATTAACAAAAGGCTGGTTTTTTCCCAAAAAAAAAATAATAATAAACTTATTGCTAAATTACGTGTGCTAATCAAAAATGCTGGCAAAGTCCCATAAAAGGTGTTATATTTTGTAGATCTCGTGGGAACCCCTTAAAGATGTTTCTTATAATGGAAAATGTTTAAATGTTTAAATTTAATTTATAAATTTGATTTCAATGTATAGATAAACCTATTCAATAGATAGGCTATTAACTTGATCTGTATATATTGTATTTTATATTTATTAGCAGTAAAGTTTTGTGAGCTCCTCGGCCAACTGACCATACCCTCGCAAGTAAGAGTATCCTCAATAAAATCAAAAGATTTCAATAAAAATGAACAAACTGCAAGAGCATCAGCCGAAGAACTTGTTCGACGACCTTGAAGTCGCCTCGGTTCGGTCTAGCCAATGAAACCGAAAACATTAAATAACCGGCCCGGGCCCACGTCTCTTCATGGACAGCTGCCGAAATAAACAATCTTGAACCCGAACTTCAGGTCCGATATTATTCAATTCATTCAACTTTTACATGGCAATGAGAGCGGTGCCGAGAGAGAGGAGAGCCGAGGCCCCACCGCTCACAGCCGAAGTCGGGGCTCTCTAGCATGCGATAAAGCTGCCTTCGCTCTGCACGAATATCACGCATCCGTCACGTAGTCCCGCGAAAAAGGCTTAGGCCACTCATTTGGCCCATTAAACCAATAATTAGGTGTATTTGAACTAGATGAAAGATAGAGCAACCCAGCCAAGGAAACCTCCAGCCAGCATGTGCAATTAACACTCGGCCGCGTCGTTTCGGCCAAGAGTTAAAGCCAAAGGCAAAGGCAAAGCAAAAACTAAAGCGAAGCACAAACAGCCATTAACGCACCACAAACAAATACGACTCGAAAAACAGTGCGAAACGCATTGGAAAATCAAAACCAGCGGTCACTCGACCTTGCCGAAGATATTTGCCAAGCATTTCAGCATTTCTTAATACGTACTTCTCGTGGGGTTTACAATGCGCCCTCAAGTTGGTCTGGGAAATACGCTTATGGCAGCGGAGAAGGAAAATCCGCATGTTAATGAGGCTTTTTTAAGGCCTTAATAGTGGATTTCCGTAGGCTGAGCGGATGGTCACTTGAATTATACAATTACATTTTACACAATGCTTGAGTAATTGTTTAAGGCATAAACGCAAAACCATATCGGATATAATTATGCATTTAATTACTAGAAAATATTAAATTGTATGCCAGACTTAAGTAAGACCTACATTATGTGCTCATATTCCATAAAGCTCGGGAATTCGCTTTTTATTTGCAGTTAAGAAATTAATAACTTTATTTCAGAGTACAACACACTGAAAACTGTACTCGCATTTAATCTGCCATCAAGCTGTAGATAAATATTTAATAATACCGAGAGAAAGAAAAGATAATATACTTTAATAATATGTAAAATAAAATAAAAGTCCAAATAGATCCCTAAGTTTCATGAAATAAAATGAATCGCTATTTTTATTTGCAGTTAAGAAATTAATAACTTTATTTCAGAGAGCCTCATAATTACAACACACTGAAAACTGTACTCATATTTAACCTGCAATCAAGTTGTAGATAAAAATTTAATAACGACAAGAGAAATACAAGAATATATATTCTAATAATATTTAAAATAAAATAAAAGTCCAAATAGATTCCTAAATTACATAAAATAAAATGAATCCCTATTTTTATTTGCAGTTAAGAAATTAATAACTTAATTTCAGAGTGCTTCATAAAGTACAACACACTGAAAACTGTACTCACATTTAACCTGCTGTAGATAAAGATTTAATAACAAAGAGAGAAATAAAAGGTAATATATTATAATAATATTTAAAAGTCCATATAGATCCCAATATTATTTGTAATAAAATTAATCCCTATTTTAAGCACTATTCCTGTTGACCTTATTGAAGTGCCAACGTTTTCCCGTCACCAAAATCATTAATTTTTTTTCCTAGAATTTTGTAGTAATATTTCTCTCCCCCGCCCTGCTGAGAGCACATTAGCCCAGGTCTGTGCTGGTAAATCCGCCGCCCTTCCATCCCAATCCAGCCAAGTCGGTTGTTTATGCCAGCGCCACTTGACACACAAAGGCAGATGCTGTTAAGCGTCAACCCCTGCGCCGGCCGGGGGAGGAGGAGGCTTGTCAAAGTCTCGCTAACTGTACTCCACGAAGAACAAAAAATCCGAGAAAAAAGAAGGAACTCCGCAAAAAGGGAGAAAAAATTATTTATTAAACCCTAATGAATGCGCACATTTGTGGAGGCCCAGCAGCAGCCCCTCCTGCCGCCGTCCTGCGGCTGCTGCTGCTGCTGCTGCTGCTGAAGTGGTCCACTTGAAAAATGATGCCGCTGCTGCGGCAGTGACTGCGAGCTGCGATTGGAAACTGTGACTGCATTGACCCTTCAACCCGGCGCCCACTCATCTGCCCCAGCTGTTGCCCGAAGTGCTGTCTAACTGTTACTGGTGCACTGGGAAAAAACAATGTTTAAATTCGAATCAAAGGGAAGAGATCAATCGCCAGACTAGGATATTTCCCAGATTGCTCTAGATAAAACATTTAAATGCAAACTCAGGGAATTTGTTTATAAGATAAATCAAAAGGGATATCTGTCATATTATATATGTATATATTTATTTTTTCGAGTGTTAAGATACTGCTTGACACTGCTTGCCAGCACGGCTGCTGCTAATGGTTTCTTAATGTCGCCCCGGAACCCCTCTTCAAGCAGAGAACCTCCTCCGACCAGAGCCCCTGCTGGAACTGCAACTGCAACTGAAACTGCAACTGCAGCTAGTGAAATGATTATTATTTGAACTTTATTTTTGCGTTTGTCATGACAGCAATTATCATTTCGGGTGCGGTCCACCCTTCGCCCCTTCCCCGCTGATTACTTGCCATTTTGGTGGAAAAATGCCAGCAATTTGGGTTCGAGTTTCCCTTACAAACCAGCAATTAACTGGGTTTTGCTGCTGCTACTGCTGCTGCTGCTGCTTTAATTGTTTTGTAATTGGCCAAGAACGCGCGATAAATGAGGATATGCAATCTGAGGAAATGTCGCGTTCAAGAGTCGTGTCAACCAGAGAAGTTAAAGCATAAAAATTGGTTAGCGCCCAAATGGAAATAATTAAAAATCAAACTGTGGCCGGATCGCAAGTTTATCGCATGCAATAAGCGAGGCCGCTCGGCGGTCGTGGTCGATCGGGTCGTCGCGGGTCCGGTCTCGAGTTGCCGGTTTTGTATCTCACTCGAAAAGTACGTATCTCTCACAACGAATTCGTTGGCTGACTCGCGCAGTCGCACTCACAGCCCGAAAAAAATACAAGACAGTTAAAAATAAAACGTGGCCGGTCGTCGCGCCTGCGCAAAGCGAAAAAAACCGAGAAGAAGCTGGGTGGAACTGATCCCGGTAAAAAACCTATTTCATCAGTGGCCTGTCCCGCTGCCTGTCTGCCCAACAAATTACAAAAAGTGTGTATATTTGTCTGATTGCTTGTTAAAAGTAATAATAATAATCGCTGACAAAGTGCGCGTAGCTCGTTTGTTTGTTCTTCTGTTGACGCTTTAATTTATGTGCACTTTTTGTGTGTGTTTTTTACACTCACACTCACACTCAGCTGACAGCTTGGCGATGCCGGTTGAGCGTGTAAAAAACAAAAAATAAAACCCAAAGAAAATACCTGCGAGTGAAGTGCAAATATAACAGGGAAAAAATTCCCAAAAATTCCGTTTAGATAGCTTTTTCTTATGCTCTTCTGTCTGAAATATTCTCTCGCTTTACGTCATGTGTTTAGAGTACTATTAATATATAATTCGACGATTAATGCGCTTAATTGATTGCCTAAACAGTGCTTAACCCATTAGGACCTTTGCCAGTGTCACCGCTTTAATGAATAAAGTCAAGAATTTCGCTTAATCAAATTGTGTCAACAGAAAATTCAGTGAAGTGAATTAATGACTGCCTTAATGATCGGCTCTCGTCGCCTCTCGTAGTAAACAATCGTTGGAGATCTCAATCAAGGCTAAACTCTCTTATCATCCAGTGGAATAATAGTCTCGCCGTGTAATTATCTGTTAGCTGCACTCTCCGCCGTTAATTGTCGTGCATTTGGCTATAATTTACTGCTCATAACTATGGTTGGTGCTCAAAAGGTGCTGCCTTTAATGACGGCCCTCCTCCTACTCCCAGTGTTTGCCAATACCCACTCGTAACCTCCCCAGGCTGAAGTGTTTGAAAAGTTCCCTAGGCTAGAGATGAACAAAGATCGTTCACTTTTGTGTTTGTATTTCAAAACCAAGTCAACTTGGGCAAAATTTTTTACATTAGAGTAAAAAATAAAACACAGAGCCCCTCCCAAGCTGGCGAGACAAACAAAAGCTCAGCAGGAATTTGTATTTCCATTCTGGACATCGGATTCGCATTTAGAATTCCACTCAAGAATCGCGCCGACTTGCGGCATGAATATTTTAAAAATTAAGCAACCCGCGCTGACGGGAGATCACTAAACAAAAACTTTAACTTTAACTTGCAGAAATGGGAACGAAAACTGGTTTCAGCAGACCGGAATACTGTCATGAATCTATAGATAAGAACCCATATGTCACAAGAGCCAAAGAAACCGAATTAGAATTCAGCAAATCATCGAGGCTTGCAAAAGGGGATTTTTCTGGGCCAAAAGAATTGAATGCAAAACAAAACGAATTGCGGATTGTGGCAAAAAATGTTAATTCGTCGAGTCATTAGACAAAATGCAACCATGACTTACCAAATAGTCCCAAGAAATATGAAAAGTGAGTGAGAAAAACTGCATGTTAATGTCTATAAGATTATCTGCAAATTAAAGCGTCTTAAGCCAAAGACTGGCTCCCAAAAGACAGACAACAGCCAACAGCCGACAACCGACGGTCTGAATAATTGCGAAACAACCTAAGGGCACTCGAAGCGAGGTCCAAACTAATATGGAAACACCTCAAACACTCTGAGAAAATGGAACTCAGACTTTTCAACTGGGGTCGAGAACTAGACACTGTGGCACTAGACTTTAAGCTCTTCCTAGAGTACATTTCATATTTATTTACAGCTATTGCAAATATATTCTGAATAATTAAATGACGTAAGATTTTCAGAATATAATTATATTTCTGTCATGAAAGATAGTGTGGAAAATTGGTTAAGCTCGTAGAATCTTTTATAGACAAATATTGTGGAATATTTGTTGGTATATAAATTACTTGTACATTACAATACGTAAGTTTTATAACTAATACCACCTTGCTCATCTCTAACATTATATTTGACCGTTTTAATAATTATAAGTACTTTTATTAGAATTTATTATCAAGTACTTACTATAAATTATCTGCAACTGACCTACATTCTTTAAAGGTATCAAGAATTCATTGTAAAATATTTGGAAACAACTTCCCTGCTAGATATTTTGATTAATCTTAAGTGACTGACCTTCAAGAGGCAACATTACCAATTACCCCTTTTCAACCCGTATTTAAAAGCCAATTTTGTAACTCGAAACTGATCTTTTGTTCCTTGAAGCCCTTATCAGATTACAGTTCGCCACAAAAACTCCAACAAAATTAGCAAAAAGGCCAAGACAAAAATTTAAACAAAAATCCGACAAGCGCTCACAATTAAAGTGCAAAATCGGCAAATCAACAGGCTCATTGGCGGACTACTTGACCGAGAGTTCGGCGGTTCGAAAGCTTGACTGATCGACTGATCGACGGACGGACGGTTGGAGAGCTTCGGCAGGTTGTTTTTATATGGGCCACGTGAGCCAGCGAATGTCTGCCTCCGAAATGTGAGGGGGCTTCAGAGGTCAATTGCTTAGCTGTCTTTGATTTTATCAACAAATACAAAATATAAATTTGGTAGAAAAATCTATAGGTATTTTCTGAATTAAGTTGCTTATTTAGTGATTTAATTCGACAGCATCTTTAAGAGGCTTTCAACCAATTAAAAAATGGTTCATTTGAAAAGTAATAATATAGAATATAATTGTCTTTGATTTTATCAAAAGATATATAACATAAATTCGCTAGAAATCCTAAGTATAGGCTGAGTTAAGTTGCTATTTAGTGATTTAATGTCACAGCATCTTTAAGAGGCTTTCCAACCAAATGGTTCATTTGAAAAGTAATTATGTAGAATATAATTTTTAATAATTAATTCTCTGCGTGGCCACTACTTAGGGGTAATTGCCTTATGACACTTTTGGTTAATCAGCTATGTGGTTGCAAAATACTTTGGTCAGTGGAAAATGCAACAAAGGAGGAGCTCGTTAAAAAGGGCCGCGAAATAATGAGAAAACAAAAGAGCCAAGACCCCAGACCCGCCAAGACAGTAACTGCAAGAAAAAGAGACAACTCTTCACATTTTTTGGTGTCTTTTAACTTGGCTCTGTGATCTTGTGGATGTGGTTGTGATTTATTTTTTGTTGCTTCGCGGCGAGCGAGCGTGTAATGAGGAAATAAAATCGAAAGTGTTACGCGGGCGTTGCTTTGGGGTCTCCCCTTACCACCTTACCACCTTACCACCTTTTTTCAGTACGAGACTCTGACCCGAGACCTGGCCAAAAAGTGGGTCGCCACCGTTCGCAATTAAAGAGGCAATGAAAAATGAAATAAACCCGAGAGGGCCGAGTAAAAACAAGCACCGGCCGAGGAAAACAACAGTGAATATAATTAAGAAAAGGGTAACCCAAGAGTTAATGCAAGCGGCAAATTCGAAATGCATCGAGTGCAAAGGCCCAGCGGAAAATAAGTATATATAGTATTATTTCAAAGATCAAAGAAATTTAAACAAAATACGAAAATACAGTGTACATGGAATATAACAAAAGACCACAACAGCTGATGAATAATAAACGAGACTCGATTGTTAAGCCCTGAAATTAATTTAGCATAAATTGTATGTGCATGCTTTGCATATGGCAGTCCGCGGGGTGAGAGTGCGATAAGCGGCCTAGGACAAGTCCATAAATAAATGAGAACTATATTTAAAATTATCTAATTAATTAGGGAAAGTATTGAAGGCAGGGAGTTAGGTTCTATCTTCAATTAATCAATGAGCTAAGATAAGTTAAATATAATAAACACTTAAACCAAAACCCACAGAAATGAAGATATTATTTATCTTATATCAGTTTGGGACCAATTAGACTTAAGCAATTGGAGATCTTAGTAATTGCTTAGATTGTTTATTACAACATTAGTACTTAACTAATTTGAACTGCGGTTAGCTGATTAGAGTTAATGTGAGGGCTGAAAATACTTGATTATACAAGTCGGAAACCAAGTTTTGGTTAATTCCCTGTTGTGTAAAGGTAATTAAGGCAGGATAGCACCTTCCATTGTTTTAATATATATATTATATATAATATATTATAAAGCAGAATTTTTGTTGATGATTTCAACGATGAATCGTGATCCAAAACTAATGCGAGTTCTCAAGAACCACAGGCAGTCGAAGCATGAAGAACTCCATTAGGGGCGCCGACAACAAATTGCTTTGTTTATTTGGGGGCGTGGCCCTGTCAGCGGGAAGCCCAGAGAGCGATGCCAACCTTTACCCCCCACACATGTCGCACTCGACACCACAGACTTGTTGATTGTAGGAAAGGCCAGAGACGCCATGACGCGACGAAAATATAAGGCGCTCTCGCGCTCTCTCGTTCAAGACTTATGTTCATGACTGTCGCCGGTTTGTTTTGGTTACGGACTTCGCCGTGCTGCCAATTAAAAATAGCCGCTTGCATAATTTCCGCTGGCCGAGGGAGTCAGGTGCAAAAGGCAGCGAGAGATGGGTTCGTTCTCCAGCTGACCCAAAAAAGTATTAGCCAAAATTGGATCCCAGGGGGGCAGCCGACTTAATGCCACTTCCTGAAGCTAATAAAATGCGGCAAGTGCGTGCGAGTTGGAGTCGAAATTGGAAATGGCCGGGGAAGTGGAGATGGAGAAGTGAAAGTGCAGCGGCTCGCATTTGGCAATTTTTCAATCGCGATAGGCGGCGAGCAGAAATTGAAATTGACTCCAAATTGTATCATTTATATCCATAAAAATCGGATTATGTTACATATATCTTAAAATACGACTGCGGTTGGACTGACAGGAGTTCGGAGCCATTAACATTGTTGCGGTCTGTCTCTCGCATTTGTTGTTTCATAATAATTCGTTGACATGATGGAGAACTGAAATATTTTACGGAATGAAAGGGAGTTCCACCTATGAGAATATATTTTAAAGCATTTATATGAAGGTGTTTTGAGTCATAACCATTGCTAAATTAACTAGTTAACTAGTACCTAATAAAAGAACCCAATTCCAGCTTCCAAAAACAGAGATTCTAATCCATATTGTTTCCCTTTCAGCTGCGGCATCGGGTGTCCTGTGAAGATGATCCCTCCGCTGCCGTCCGAAAGATGATCGAGGCCTTTGCGAACCACCTGAGCAGCCACCTGGGACGACACCTCTTCTACTGGGCGATCGAGTCGAGCAGCAGCATCGGAAGTTCGGGTAACTACGGCCTCAACCTGCGGCTCTCCGAGCTGATCAACAAATTCCACGGCCCCCTCGAGCGGGGCGTGCAGGTGCTGGACCACCTGCTGACCCTCGAGGAGGACGACTTTGCCGGCCATTGGGGCAGCGCCTATGCGCACAGCTATGAGCCGGAGTACGTCGCTCGAGTGCCGGAGAACGAGGAGCTGCCGCCGCCCGAACACAGTAAGGATAATGACCTAATTACTCTGTAAATATGAACTACAATTAATTAGTAAGCCAAGTTTAGGTAGCGAATGTTCCAGATGGGCTGGACTGGGAGGGGATGAGTCAGAAAATTAGCTTAGGCAAAGGTCAACAACATTTTTTAGTTTTTCGGCACACATCTTCGATCTGCTGCCGGCTGCTGGCTGCTGCTGCTGCTGCTGCTGCTACTGCAGAAACAGGTTTTACTGTACACGAATGTGCTAAGAGATAAACAAACCTTGGACAAGTGAGTGAGCTCCCTCGATCGCCCGGTCGCTGTCCAAGCAAACACATCAAAATCGATTTCAAGTTCAGCTTCAGTTTTGTTTCTTCACCATAAATATGTATGAATGCCGGGCCAGCCAATAAATAATAGACCAAATACGACTCGAGCATGCAAACAGCAGGCAAAGCCAGCAGCAAGGCTGCCCCGAAAGAGACAGAGGCTTAAAGATAATAAAAAAGATGGAAATGGAGGAAAATACACCAAGGAATACATCTATAATTCAGTTTCGTTTATCAGCTTTACCCCAAAAATAGTTTAAATTAAATAGTTCCCAGATATATTTTCCCCCTGTGTACATATAACTCTTGAATCGGCCCTATTTGCTCCCACACGTACGCCTTTTAATGGCGCGCCATGACGGAAATACCTATTAGTATTCGAGTGACCATGATATAATCCAAATGGCTTGCGAAACCCAAAGCAGGCGTATTTCTCAGCTAATTTAAATTCAAAACACGCGCCTAGCTCCCACGTTCACCAACACCAGCGCTCAACAGTTAACCAACACTCCTCCATAAAGTGACCATGTCTCACACTAAAGTTATCGTTATCGCTGCTAACATAGCTCTGTTATCGCCCTGTTCAGGAACAAGAACAAATCAAACAAACCATAAAACAAAAAAAAAAACAGAGAAAACACGAAAACACAAAGCGCAGTTCGGAAAAAATAAAATGGAGGGCGTTGAATTGGTTAATTGAATGTAAATGTTTAAACAGCAGGTGCTCGCAGTGCTAAAAACCGATCCTCGCGTTACTAGTAGAATCGCAAATTACGACGATGGCCAGCAGCAGCAGCAGCAATAGTAGTAATAATTCCTCGGCCAACAATCACGGTGGCAACAATCCCCTGAACAGATTATCGCTGAAATCCGCCGGAAAACGCAACCAGGAGAGCATGTCGCATTCCCAGCCAAATGGCGGATGGATCAATGGTAAGGGGCCAGGCCATCCCGACGAAAAATCAGGGGAGCTCTGCTCAGTGCTCAGAAAAGGGCGGACGACAAAGAAAGAGGCAGAGGCAGCTCGGCGGCAGGTGCCGTCTCCGCCGCCGCTGTGTATGTGTGTGTCTGTGAGTTATTGATTTTTCACACAACTCAAAGCCAGGCGGCAGTGTCACTAGGGGAAAAGGGGGCGTCGGGAGGGGGGCTGTGTGTGTCTGGCAACAAAAACAACACCAGCGACAGAATGCGTTGCTATTTTGAGACGCTCCACTTTTAGTTTACAGTATCACCTGGAAAAGCCAGCCAAATACTATTTGGTATATATTCCAGACTTAATTCTTTGTTAAATAATAAAATTTTGATATATTAATGCAGGTCCTATAACTTAATATTGATTCCAAAACCCTTCAAAGCCTATTAATATTATATAGAACTTCAATTTAATTTAAAAAACTACAAAAATTCACTTAAAAATTTATAAAAAGTTGTTATTTCCCCATATAAATGCATTTTTAAAATCAATAATCAACTTTTACTGAATCTATAGATTGGCTATATGGATATGGCTGTTTCATAGCCAAGTCTGATAAGCTCTACGATTCTTTTAATTAATGACTGTGACTCAGAATGACACGCAAATAATGAACTGTGGGTCAACCACAATAATTTGCATTTTTAGCGACTAGAAAGGCGTATAAATAGCACATAATACTTGAGGAATAATAAGTGAGAACAAGACAGAAGTTAATTAAAAAAAAGAAGTCGAAGATACATTTACTGGGTCAGAGCGCCAGCGTAAGTTTTTCCCATTTCCTAATTAATTAATTCCTATAAATAAACAAGTCTTGGAATATATACTTTATAAATTGCTTAAAGCACCAAGATAGCTTGCTCCTTTTATAGAAGCTCCACTGTATTTTTGGGTTAAAATAATTGTGGAAAAAGGGGAGACCCTGGCATTCGTTATTTACGATGCACACGCAGCGGAAGTTGCACAAATGTGGCCACGCGTGCTGCTGGTTCTGAACGAGCTGGGTGGGAATCAGCCTAGATATAACCCATATAGCCCGAAAAATATTTTATCCGTTTTTTCCATCTATAATCCGCAGTGGAAACACTCAACAATGGCAACGGGCTGCTCCATTCGCCGCCTCACAATCATCAGCAGCAGCGAAGCGGAGGTGGAGTGTCTCCCCCTGGAGGCGGTGCCTCTGCTGGAGCGGATCACAATATACAGATAACGCAGCCCATAAGTGCTCCATCTTCACCTTTGGCCTCGCCGGGCGCCCTGAACAGCAGCAGCAGCAGTGGCGGTGGCGTTGGAAGTGGCGGCGGAATCTCTGGCAGCCCCACAGCGTTTTGCCTTCCCTCTAGTTCGGCGGCAGCTGCCGCAGTGGCTGCCATGTCGGCAACACCCACCAGCGGGAGTGGATCGTACGTGTGCTCCGCCGGAACCAATTGGCATTTCGCGGCTGTGGCGGCTTCCAATGCCATCGATACGGCGGATCCGAACTGGCAGGCCAGCAAGGCGACGGTGCTGGAGAGGAACGCGGCCATGTTCAACAACGAGCTGATGTCCGATGTCAAGTTCGTTGTTGGCGGGGAGTTCGGTAACTAATTAATTGTCTCAACCCAGCTATAGCCTCTAATCTTTCAACCCATTCTACATGACACAGACATTGATCCCATTCAGACTATACCCGCCCACAAATACATTCTCGCCACGGGCAGCTCCGTCTTCTATGCCATGTTCTACGGCGGATTGGCGGAGAACAAGCAGGAAATCAAAGTGCCTGACGTTGAACCCACTGCCTTCTTAACGTTGCTAAGGTAAACTACTTTATAAACCCAATATTTCACAAGACATTCTTATTAATATCTTATACTTAATCCTATTTTTCCTCAAGGTACCTCTATTGTGATGAAATCAAACTGGAACCTGAGCACATCCTGGCCACTCTGTACGCGGCCAAGAAGTACATAGTGCCCCATTTGGCCAGGGCCTGCGTCAACTATTTGGAGGTGAAGTTGACGGCAAAAAACGCCTGCCTACTTCTCAGTCAATCGCGTCTGTTCGAGGAGCCCGAACTGATGCAACGTTGCTGGGAAGTGATCGACGCACAGGCCGAGATGGCGGTTAAGTCCGAAGACTTTGTGGACATTGACCTCAAGACCTTTGAGTCGATCCTCTCACGGGAGACGCTTAACTGCAAGGAGATCCACCTGTTCGAGGCGGCTCTAAATTGGGCTCTGAACGCTTGCGAGAAGATGACCATCGACGATACACCACAAAATAAGCGCAGGCTGCTGGGACAGGCCCTACACCTCATCCGCATCCCCACGATGTCGCTGGAAGAGTTCGCCAACGGTGTGGCCCAGACGGGCATTCTCTCGTCGCAGGAAACGATCGACATGTTCCTGCACTTCACCGCCAAGGTTAAACCTTCCTTGGGCTTCCCTACACGCTCGAGGGCGGGTCTGAAGACGCAGGTCTGTCATCGCTTTCAGTCATGCGCCTACCGCTCGAATCAATGGCGATATCGCGGACGCTGCGATTCCATTCAGTTCACAGTGGATCGAAGGTAAGAGAAGCATGTAGTCCCGCTGATCTATAATTCAAATTCTAAATTTATCTCCAAAAGAATCTTCATTGTGGGCTTTGGACTGTACGGTTCATCGACTGGCGCCGCCAACTACAATGTCAAGATAGAGCTGAAGCGTCTGGGACGCACTCTCGCCGAGAACGACACCAAGTTCTTCTCGGACGGTTCGAGCAACACGTTCCACGTGTTCTTCGAGAACCCAATACAGATCGAGCCAGAGTGCTACTACACTGCTTCCGTAATTCTGGACGGCAATGAGCTAAGCTTTTTCGGCCAGGAGGGCATGTCGGAGGTGCTCATGGGCAATGTGACTTTCCAGTTCCAGTGCTCGTCGGAGAGCACAAACGGCACTGGCGTGCAAGGTGGACAGATTCCCGAACTGATCTTTTATGGACCCACCACAATGACGGCCATGAGTTCGCCCACGAATTCGGTGTGTGCAACGCCAATCGGAGGAGGAGGAGGCGGACCTGCAGCCACATCAGCCGCAACAGCAGCTGGAACTGCTACAGCCAATGGCAACAATGGTTCGGGCAATAATGTGAACGGTTCTGGAGAGGATCTAGCCGCGGAAGGCAGCACCTGATGCGCACAGCTCTACTGTGCCGAGTGGCAGGGAGCCTGCTACTATCGCCAGCAGCAGCAGCAACAACAATCGAGGAGACCAACACAGCAGAACAAAACGCAGATACAAAATCGCAACTCATGGGTTTTCAGTGCAACACAACCAAGCAAATTGGAGTTTTAGACGCAGTTATAGACCGTATATATTGATATAGATATATACGATGATAGTAGAGTGCTCTAGTTTTCGTAATAGTCCTATATATAGTCATACATATATATACACCTCGAGACGGTGCGTTTTATAGCTTTGAAACGGTTGAAGGAGCGAGATCATGTCAAGAAAGTCACTCGATTTAAGGAACTATAGATTCCCTTCGTTATAGCCAATACACACACGTTAAGCCAGTCAAGTTTTCAGCCGATTTACAGTTGTAAAACGCACTGTACAGTTTGTTGGCAAATGCATACAAAAGATATTTTCAAAATCGAAGCAAGTTGAATATATACACCCATAACTTTATACTTAGACGCAGATTTAGTAGTTGAAACTCGAAAAACTTAATACGTTCCGTACGATTTGAGAGAGGGGGCGGGCAGGGGGTAAGTAAGATCGGCGCTATATAGAGACGCACATACATCATAAATGTAAATGCAATAAGCAAGTGAATTCGGGGCAATCAGTCAAGCTAGCGTTAACCAATATTCTAAAGAGATGAGCGTAAGAAGTGGAAAGAACTAATACGATGATATATACATACCAAACATATTTTTTGCCAGCATATATACACACATCTGATCTGATAACGATATATACACGCGTATAACTATAGACCTACATATACCTATACTATTCAAGGGATAATAAGCCATGTTAAGAATTGCATACGACGAATTTGAAAGCCAAGTTAACCAGTTTACGTAATAAGAGAATCAAAAGTAATGTACGACGAGTATGCGCAAATATTATCTAATTATATTCGAACATTAATCTTGTAGTATCACCATTTCGTAGTTGTTCCATTATAACTCTCTTACCAATACATATACATAACAAGCCTTTCTACTGATATTAAGCCCCGTACTTTGCTCCGATATGCATTATATTCTAGGCTGCTCTGCGCAACAATCAGATTTACGTTTTGACTTTTATGGATTTCTTTTGGAAATTGTACTGATTTTTTTGCTTTTGATAAGAAGACAATTACCGTTTTTTTATATACATATATAATAAATCTATATAAATAAAGCAAATGTTATCCTATATTGATTATGAATCTATTACCAATTATGTACTTTAATCAAACAAAAAATACATTATTAGATTTTTCCGAATTTTCAATCAACAGCTTGAAGTATATTGAATGGGAAATGGGCACTATAGGTGGAAACACATCGGATCTGAATCCATTTAAAATCGATATTGCATACAAAAATGTCGAAAACATCGTTACGATCGGAGCAAGTCTACAAAAACGATACAAAATCAAGAAGATAGAATATGAAAGCCTTAACGAGCGGTACCTGTCCCCGACGATATGTGGGCTTTGTACTTCTAAGCTCGCAGACTTAAGGCTTTAGTTTTTAAAGGAATATATCGTGATATCATTACGAAAGAAGAAGAACTATCAGAATATTTAATTTAAAGAAGATCTGGATTTACTTGTTAATAACTAAATTCTACAAATCAGATTCTGCCTACTACTAATAGGGTAGAAATGTGCATATGAAAACCAGCATTATCATGCCTAACCCCTTTAACAACTGATTTTGTATATATAGCAATCACTCACCCACAGACGGTATATTGATGCAAAGGGCATGCGATAGCTTCAAGTAGGTGCGGCCCAGTTCATAGGAGCAAATCTGTTGAACGTCGCTGATGTCGATGAGGAGATCTGCGAGGGATTGGCAAGGGATTAGCTAAATTACTCCACATATGTATATACGAAACTTACGGGAGGTGCCCTCTGTCCTGCAGGTCATATAGACACAGGCGGCATAGATGTGGGTGCTCTTGCGGCCGCGGGTCAGGTGCCTGCTTAAAGCCATTTTGAAGAAATTCAGAGCGGTGTCGGCATAGTGCTGCGAGAGTTGCAGCTGCTGGCAGAGCAGTGTGATGTCTTTCTTGGCCTTCTTGATGGTCACCTCGCGGGACTCGGTGCCAGAGCCCACCTGGAACTTTCCGTAGCCATAGTTAGTGGCACCGCCCGATGATTCGGCCGATACGAACTGGCCAATTGCCGCAGCTCCATGCCCAACTTCCTCGAACTGAACCTCGGAAACGATAAGTGAATCCTCAAGCACAGAGCCGCAGTTCATGCAAACTGCAAAGTATGGGATATAGTAAAGCACACCCGGATATGGATTTATATATAACATACCCCGATCGCCACGAGCATTATCCTCCTCGATCTCGTTGGATCCACAATTGCGACATTTTAATCCCGTGGACATGCTGGCTGCTGGTTTCCTTCGATTTCCTTTAGTTTAACTACTTAAGGTCCGAGGTTTCCAGTGTTATATTGTGTACAACTTGTTGACGGTCAACTCACAACATTTTCCGACGCTCTTGTTTAAACAATTCGCAATTTATGGCCAATTGAAATCAACACGCTCGCTGCACAGCTGACTGAATTCCCTAGCGAGGTTTTCCAACACTGATGTTCTAGAGATGAGTCATGTAGTAGCATTAAGTATCGCGCCGTCTTGTGTATTTAGCTTATAAGTGTATTATACTAATTTAATAAGAAACAGTAAATCGTCTTTATTATTTATCTTATCTTGAATCTGGTTAAGTTATATTAGAAACAAATTTATACATTTTTATATTCAAGCGGGACCTACACAACTCTAGAATTTACAGTATTGAATAGCCGACAATGATATAAGGTGACGCAATAGACAAATAATTATTTAAAAAACTTCAAACTGCTTTTTGGATAATATCAGAACCTTATAAATTACGCCGTAAGCCTAAAATAAAAACACTGAACTTAAACTAGCCAAAATGTTGGCTAATGGTCACTTTTTTGTTAATATTTTTAGCTTCACCAAATCTCATACACTGTGACGTCACTCAACTCCTTTGCCAAAAACCACCTAACCTCACTCGACACCCTGCGATAACGAAATAAACAAGTCAAGTCGGCATAGAATTTTTCAACAGCAATTCGGAGGAGAGATCTTTTAAAGGAAATTCTGCTTTATTTTAATACAAAATGGGCGATGCTGACAGAGTGATGAATAAAACGGAAGCCGCCAAGCCAACCGCCGGCATCCAGGTGATTCCCGCCGAGGATGTGGCCTCCATTGAGGAGATAATCACCATCGATCCGGAATGCTATGAGCTGGATCTGAATCATCGCCGCATCGAGAAGCTGGAGAACTTCGAGCCCTTGACGCGAATCGAGCGTTTGTTCCTGCGATGGAACCTGATCAAGAAGATCGAGAACCTGTCCACACTGACGTCCCTCGTGGAGCTGGAGCTGTACGACAACCAGATCACACAGATCGAAAATCTGGATGACTTGACCAATTTGGAGCTGCTGGACCTCAGTTTCAATCGCCTTACCAAGATTGAGAATGTCGACAAGTTGGTCAAGCTGGATAAGATCTTTTTTGTGGCGAATCGCATTACAGTAATCGAGAATCTGGGGATGCTGACCAACCTTACCATGCTGGAGCTTGGCGACAACAAGTTAAAGAAGATCGAAAACATCGAGATGCTAGTCAATCTCCGCCAGCTCTTCCTGGGGAAGAACAAGATAGCCAAGATCGAGAACCTGGACACGCTGGTCAACCTGGAGATACTCAGCCTGCAGGCAAATCGCATTATTAAGATTGAGAACCTGGAGAAGCTGGCCAGCCTTAGGGAACTCTACATATCGGAGAACGGAGTGGAAACCATTGAAAATCTCTCGGAGAACAAAAAGCTGGAAACCCTCGACCTGGCCAAGAACCGATTGAAGGGCATTGCCAACCTGGAGAGCCTCGAGCTCCTCGAGGAGCTCTGGCTAAATCACAACGGGGTGGATGACTGGAAGAACATCGAGGTGCTGAAGGTGAACAAGGCTCTGCAGACCATCTACTTGGAGTACAATCCGCTGGCCAAGGACATACGCTATCGCTCCAAGCTGCGCGACATCCTGCCGCAACTGAATAAGATCGATGCCACCCTGTGCACGGTACCCGGATCCCACTAGGATCCCCCCGTCACTGTAACCCCTTTAAAAGACTAATCAGAGGCGTAACGCCAATACATTTATATCGGATTAACTTTGGAAACTTCCATTTGAAATATACCCAAAAATTAACCAACAATTATTTGATTTACTTTTATTTCGAGAGGTCTTAAAATTAAAAACCAAGCTAATAGATCTATCAATATAATTTTGGTTCACCTTTAACCACTGTTCGAATATTATTTGCTTAGACTTTTTTGCTTATTTTTTATTGTACAATCCCCATGACAAATCTTAACTGATAAGTGGCAGCGCGAGCTTTGTCTTTTTTGCTTAATTATATTTTTGCGGTTCATTGAAACAGTTGCAATGCTTATCAGTTAAAAACAATAAACGTCAGTTGATTCCTCATGGATACGCGTACTTCACAGCTTAACAGCGTAATAATCTGAGGCGCTGACCTGGTGAGGACCTCCATAGAAGTCCAGCACAAAGATATTTTTAATATCCAAGGCGCACAGGTAGAAATTGTGGACTGTAAATGAATTGTTTAATAAAATTGTTAAATATATTTCAATTCCGTAACAAGTACTAACCGGGAATCCAATTGAGGGCTGCCGGATGTCGCTTTACAAAGGCTTGCAAGGCGGGCTTATAGTTGCTTCCGTTGGGATCCAGCTAATGTTTAAAGTGACAATTATTTACAGAGGCTTTCACATAATTTATAGCTCTCTTTACTCACCTTTATTACCTGCCCACTGATAATGGTACGGGCACACGTGGGCTCCATGGGATCCTTTCCAGCGTTTTTACACCTTAAAGTCTGCTCGTCGGAGAACAGGAGAGTCACCTTGTTGTCCCTCTGCCAATCCGGACCCGTGAAATCCAAATCGGTCAGGAGGAAGTGCACCAGGCCCGTGGAGTTACCGTTGGCATCGCTGTCATCTATGGAAATGATGTTGACCATAGGGTAACTTTCCACGATTTTGTTTGTGGATATGCTTCCCAAGGCGGCCCACGATGCTCGATTGACCAATTCTCTGGCGATCTTGGCGTGATTCAACTGTTCTTCTCGCTTGAATTCTTCAATAAGTCGGGCATCCTCACTGGGGGAGTAGGAACAGCTAGAATCTGGACCCAGGAAGGCCAACATCAAGGTCAGCAATAGAGATGTGACGGCTTTCATGTTTTAGCTGCAAGTATAGTGATTTCGGATTTTAAAGATTACCCCTAGAGTCTGTACAGTCGACATCAGGTACAGTGCTTGTATAGGCAGAAAATCCACAAGGTTTCAGTCTTGAAATGGAATAGATAATGGATGGACAGCGAAACAAAGAAGTTGCACTGACCTTTTGCGCATTTATTTCTTCGACCAGCTACGTTAGGCTCTGCACGTAGTTTATATCTTCTACCTGGCCCGATCTAAAGGTTCTATCACCCTAGCAGTGCTTCTGGTTTGGGATTTGTTTGGCAACTGACTTGCAAAATATTGTGCCTTTGTTATCAGCTCTCCCAGGTACAAAGAGCTAAAAACAGCTGTTTGAGCTGCTACCTCGGACTGAGTCAACTGGTGAGGGTATACAGCTTTATATATGCGTTCGGGTAACTCATACACTGGTCAGAATCACTTGATGTAATTCTTTATGGGTTCCTGAGTATTCTGGTATATACATAACACACACACGCAGGGGGAACACATATATCTAAATATATAAAACCATTGTTTGAGAGGTCCTTACCCTTAAAATCCGAATGTTATTGGGACAATTAAATATTTTGTGAAAACAAAGAATATGAGGCCTTCAAAGGTTTTGCCCTGGATTCGTATTCAACACTTAATTAATAAATAATTTCAGGGTCTTTAGTGCAAGGGTATGCATGCATGTCGAGGGTACAAACCGATCGAGAATAGACATAAAGATCACGGAGCATTGCCAGCTTAAAAAATTAAGAGACCAGACTTGAAAAGACTGCTATTTTTTAACGTATGTTAACATTTGTTTTCTTTTTATTTCGCAAATATTTATGGGTATGCTTAAATATGTTTTCACTTTAGGAATATCATTATATTTTGACTTGATCGCGTTTACCATATAACTTGTACATTTCACTTTCATTTAACTTGACTTCATTAAACATTTATTGTTTGTATTTGCGAATTCGGCTCGAAATTGCGCCAAATTCTGATTTCTATTTTGTTTTTTATTTTTATTTTTATGTACTTGTTGGTTGTGTTGTTTTCATTATCCTATCGTGCGATGTTTAACATTTATTTGTATCTGTTACATTTACGTTTTCATCTTTGTACCGTTGGAAATATACGTTTGTTTATTTCATTTTATTAGATCCTTTTTTTGTTGTAATTAAATTACTTTTGCCAGTTTAGTTTACCCTGCCGCATACAGTTTGTTTGAAAAATATATGTACATACTATGCATATCTCATGGAGTCTGAAATAAATACGTATGTATAGTATCTCGAGTGTTTTGTTGGCTCTTTTCGTTTTCCCTCCTTTTTCTTTTCTCAAAAAATAGATGTGTAAAAGTTGTGTAAATATGTATGTTTGGATGCACAACAGTTAAAGTTAGCTTCGTTGATTTATTGATTTAAGATTTGTTTAAAGTTTAAAGCCCATTTGCGTTGCATTGCAGCGGAGAGTAGCTCGAAATTGTATCCTTCCCTGTTCTGTGCTTCAAGACAGGGAATTTACGATATAAGACTAAATAAGTTCTTTTTGAGCTGATTAAATGGCAGATTGGCATTTAAGATACTTAAAATGTTTTGACTATATTATAATAGTTAGAAAAGAAAGCATAGAATAATTTAAATTAAAACTTTATTTGGATTTTCTTACAAATTGTGTATGTCAAAACACTTCCCAATCTTGTGAACGAAAATTCTTGGTTAAATCAAATCTTCCTCAGAAGAAGACAGCTATTAGTCCATGTTATCTCTAGATATCTTTTCCTCTTATCAGTTATGTGCCATTATACAATATTAATTTACTCCTAACTCGGTTTTCTCTCCATGCAAACAAACACATATCGTTGATTATGGTTATGATAACTAAATGCTTTGAAATTATCTCAAAAATATCCATTCAAATTAATTACAGACACACGACGCACATTAAAATGATGAAAGTATAGAATATTATCTTTCGCTTAGTGCAAATGGCTGCAGCGTATTTATTTTGTGGTTATTTAATGCCTTAGACTAACATATAAAATGCCGATCTATTTAGTGCACCCAACTAGCACCGGGAGCCACAAAAAGAAAACATTTGCTATTTTCTTTCTTTTTTTTAACAAACTACACACAGTTTAATACTTGTTGCTTTGCTTTTTTTTCGCTTGCTTATACAAAATACGACTACGGTTTATGTGTATACAGATTAATAATTTCTTAACCACTTTTTTGTTTTTGTTTACAATTTTCTTTTTTGTTTTCAAACAATTCCTTGGCGCTTGCGTATTTGTTGTGTAGTTTTGAACATTAGATGTAGCTTTTTCTATGACCAAACATCGAACAGAAGGTTTAAAGCTTTCAATTCACTTTCGTTTCGATTCGCGTGTTACATTTTCAGTTTTCTCCTTTTATTTTTGACTAGCTTTTGGAAGCATGAGTTAAATTAGAACCTAAAGTGTGGTCTCTGATCTGGACTTGACTTGAACACACTGAAAGAAAAGCAAATCGGGGCAGTTTATAATACGCGGGACAATGGTATAACGTGTTAAAGCTATCATTTTGTCGGCCAACGCACTCCAGTCGGGGTCAAGGGGTAAAACAACACTAAAAAGGTTTGCAAAAGTGATATTTTAATAGTAATGCACAAATTTAAAAACTAAAATTGTTTTCTTAATTTGCAACTCAGATCAATTTAAATAGAATAATAATTAAAAAGTCTATATAATTATCTTGTTTCCAGTTTCCAATAAAAATCAACAGATACTGATGTTGATCGCGCAATCGCTCAAAACATTCAGTTCCAACTTACAATAATTTTCAATTTATCATTTAACTTTAATTTAAATTAATTGAAAATAACAATCTAAAAATTGTATTTTATAAAAAAAAAAATGTTTTATTGTACTTTAAATCATAAATAAAATTACCTCAACGTTTAAACATTTTTCATGTAAAAAAATGCTCGGAATAGGCACCTAACCAAAGTAGTTTCCTCCCTCAAGAATTGGGATTAAGGATGTTGGGACAGAATCTCTTGCCCGTTAGCTGAGATCGCACCGTTAGCGACGGTCGCCGCTCCTGGAGGATCCTGCTGCAGCTCCTCCACTACCACCACCACCACCTACTCCAGCACCTCCACCGGGCGCCTGGCTCACCGCCTGCAGCTCGTACTGATAGTAGCAGTCGCTGCCCACGTAGACGGTGCGCCAGACGCCGTCCACATCTCACATTTGGCGGTATGGCGAGTGCATTTTCAGCCACTGCAGCACCAGGGACGGCCCGCCCGCCTGGATCTCCGGTGGAATCGTGCTCAGCGGGCATTTGTCAATGTTCAGATACTTGAGGTTCTGGCACAGGGCCAGCTCAAATGGCAGCTTCTCCAAGCCGGGATTCTGGTTAATGTACAGATTCTCCAGGCTCTCCAGCGACCCAATCTCCTCGGGCAGGAACTGCAGGTTGTTTTCGCTAACAGACAGGTGAGTCAGGTTGCCCAGGTGGCCGATACTTCGCGGGAGCATGGTGATCTGATTGGTCTGCAGGATCAATCGCTGCAGCTCGTGCAGCAGACCAATCTCATGGGGCAGCACCTCAATGCGGTTCTCCTCCAGGTCGAGTATCCTCAGCCTTCTTAAATTCCCAATCGTATTCGGTATCTTCTTGAGCATATTATTGGACAGGATGAGTATCTCGAGGTTCTGCAGGTTCATGATGTCATCGGGCAGCTTCTGCAACGCGTTGGTGGCCAGGTTCAGCTCCACCATGTTCACCCAAGTGCCAATGTCCAGCGGCAAGGCAGTCAACATATTCTCCTTCATGTTCAGCTTGGTGAGGCCCTTGGCCCTCGAGAAAATTCCGTAAGGGATCTTATCGATCCGATTGTGCTCCAAGTTAATGCTATAAACATTGGTGAACTGCGCCGGTCCGCCAGTCGGATAGCTGGTGAACTGATTTCGTGACAGGGTTATGGTGGTCAGCCCGCTCAAGCTGGCCAGCATTCCGTCCGGGAGCTGCGTAATGCCGTTGCCCTCCACATTGAACTCGTCCATGCTCTTGCAGTTCTTCAGAGTGGCCGGCACACTGCTCAACCGATTGTACCTCATGCCCAGCCGAACAAGGGACTTCAGATTCCCAATGCTATCGGGTATGTCCAGCAGCTCGTTGTGCTGCAGGTCCAAAGCACTGAGGTTCACACAGTTTCCAATATCCTCCGGCAGGTGCTCTAGGTGATTGTGCGACACGTCCAGCGTGGTAAGGTTTACCAGCGCGCCGATGGCGCTGCCCAGCTCCCGGATCTTGTTCTCCCGCAGACTCAACATGGTCAGGTTAACCAGCTGGCGCAGGTCGTCCGCCACTGTGGTGATGCGATTGAAGCGCAGGTAGAGAGTGGTCAGACTGCGCAGCCGGTAGATCACCGGTGGAATCTCTGCCAGCTTGTTGTGCCGCAGATCCAGGACCTTCAGCTGGCTGCAGTTCTGCAACGACTCTGGCAGCGAGGTCAGCGAGTTCTCGTTTAACGCCAGGTTGCGCAGGCTCACCAGGCAGCCGATCTCTGGTGGCAGCTGCCCGATCTTATTGCTGTACAGGTACAGCTCTGTCAGGTGGACACACTCTTTCACCGTGTTGGGTATCACAGTGATCGAGGATTTGCTCAGGTCCAGGCGCTTGATGCCTGCGATAAGATATTTAAATGCCTAGTTAGATAAATGGTTATTTTAAATTGGAGTTACTTGCCTTCATCTCGGCATCTCTGCAGCGCCTTGATGACGTCCTGGTCCGCCTGGATGGGCTTGCTCTTCTTAGTGGTGGGCTTGGGCTTGTTAGACTCCGGATGCTTGACGGTCACCATCTTGGGACGCGTTTCGGGCGGCATGGTTGCGTTGTTTTCGTTGTTTAGCTGGCTGTGTCCGTTGCTGCCAGTTGGCTGTTGGCCACCACCTGTGGCAGCACTCGCTCCTCCTCCTCCTCCTGCTCCTCCGTTGGCCGGGCTGTTCGCGTTGGTAAACTCCTCCGCACCGGAGTTTCCGCTGACTCCACCGAAGCAGTGTGTGGCCTCCGAGGGACCTGTGTCGCCGCCGCCGCTGGCACTGCCACCACCTCCGCCTCCACCTCCTCCTCCTCCGCTTCCGGCACCTCCTCCTGGGACTCCCCCGCTCCTCTCCGCCTGGCCAGTGGACGATAACGATGTGGTCGATGCCGTTGCGCCCGAGGAACACAAGTTCATAATTTTGCCCAGCTTTGCGGTCGGCGGCGACAATGCGTTGCCCAGAAGTGTGCCCAAGCAACAGCAGCAGCAGCCGCAGCCGGAGGAACTCGTTGCTCTACCCTACACAGGAGAAAATAAATTGTTAAAGACTTTGATGTACCAAAAAGAAGTATAAGAAAATCGAACCAATCTTTGCACTGTATTTATTCTTTGTGTACAATCAGAGAAAAAGGAAAGCCCGGGATGAATACCCGCCTCGTTTATGGCTGCACTTTATCAATTGTGCGTCAGCCGGGCGGCAATCATATATCGTGCGTCATCGTCATGGTTGTCCCACCCAGTCCTTCTTCCCATTCGCTCCAACCAGATACCACCCACTCCCTCCACCTCCACAGCCACATTCAGCCCGGCTTTATTACTTTTGCTTTTGTTTGTGTCAGTCGCCGTCGCTCCTTATTAACCAGTTGACCATAAAGTTTTTCAGAGACCCTACACGCAAATCAATAATTAAGCATTCCAACAGTGACGTCAAAATAACCAAACAAACAAGTTATAGATGGGGTTTTTTTGAATACGAGATACTTTGCAGTACTTCTATTATGTTTGTATTTCTAAGCGATTGTAATAGCCCGCTTTATAAAAGGAATACTAATATTTTCAGTACTAGTCAGAACTAAAGCTATGGTAAATCACATAGGAAATATCTATTTTATAAAAACAAACTCCATTATAATTACAAAACGAATATGTAACATAATAAAGAATTATATTTAAGTTATAATGAGTGAATAGAGAGTTAATACTGAGACTTATACACACATATATTGCTCTTTTTTCAGGGTTGATTAAAAAGAATAAAGTTTCCTTAAATCAAATGAAATATTAATGTATGCAAATGCCTCAGTGCCCCTCCCTCTGTCTGTGTAATACTTTAAGAGCTGTCAATGCCGCGGGGTACGTGAAGGAATCGCCAACCCGCCAACCCGCCAACCCGCCAGCCCAAGCCACCCGACACACGGAGGAATGCGCTCCTCCTGGTATTTTAACGGTAAATGTCAAGGTCAGTGAGAGCGGGTGTCAGACGATTCCTGGAAAGGCAGCCAATGTCAAAGCCAAAGGTTGAAAGTGCACCGCAATTTACCGTTACGAGACCAACCCCTTGGAATACCGGACGCCGCGTAACCCGAACTTGATTGTGTCTCAAAGCCAACAAAAAATATGAGACACGCTTCTCAAATTTCACGGATTTTTAGCATATGCGAACAATGCACATTGAGGCCAATTAAATGGTCGCTCAAGTGGAAGGTGCACGGGAAAAACGATGTAAAAAATATAAGATAAAAAATATTATATAATTTACACAATAATTTAAATAGCATAAGAAGAGAAATCTTTGATTTATGGCATAGTTATTCCGAGAAATATCTCATGCCACGTATCTTAATTTTTTATTATAATTTACTTTTGTACTTCT
Organism: Drosophila pectinifera; assembly: GCA_008042775.1. Taxonomy (NCBI): domain Eukaryota; kingdom Metazoa; phylum Arthropoda; class Insecta; order Diptera; family Drosophilidae; genus Drosophila; species Drosophila pectinifera. The sequence continues at coordinate 2,065 of VNKC01004142.1, read as the reverse complement.
TTAAAAAAAGCAAGGGTCAGTAATAGGGTTTCAAGGATATAAAGAAAAACATTACCTCTATGAATATATTATTCATGAATTTAAAATTAACTTTATAATAAATGAACATTTGGATTATTTGTTCACTATAAAAGCAGTCAGCCTTATAAAAATATAGTATATATGCAACTTTAATTAAGTTTTAAATAATAATAATTTTTTTAGGTTTAAAAAATAATGATAAGACCATAAGAATCTTGTAATTATCCCAACTTTTTTTCTTTATGCTTAAATAGCCATAACCAATTAATTTAATGCAACCTTTAGAAACACATATTTTTTCCCGTGTAGGGGATCTTATTCCGCCGATCGTCTAATGCAGGGGGAATTGTACGTAGCTTACGATAAAGACCCCGGGAATGATAGATATAGAGGCGGCCGCCCGGGTAACTGACAGTCCTCTGATTCATGGGAAATTTCCATTTCTTTGATTGCCACTGCATCGGACTCTACTATATTGTTGCTTTTATTGTTGTCCACTTCTTGCGTTGTTTTGTGGGCGGGGAACCAAACATAAATCGGCACAAGTACACATACTGTAGTATGTGCAGAAACAAACACATACATCTGAGATAAACGCAGAGATAACCACACAGGACGTTCTACAGCACTTACTTTACCTAATTAATTCACTTGGCACGCCATCAATTAAAACTGATTTTATAATCCTTTCTTAGTTTTTCATTTTTTCCGATCAGGAGACCCGCACGCACTATTGTTATTATTCAATTTGCACACATCTTTTCGCTTGTTGTTCCGCACCGATAACAATGTTGATAACAGACCTCGAGATGACACTTTGAATGTCTGCCAGTCACTGTTATTTTTATGAATGTCGTGACTTCTGTACTTAGCCGATTCATTTTTTGGATAGTTTTATTTCATCAAATTTTAATTCGTAAAATTACCGTCGCACAGTTAACGTCAAGTCGGAACAGATGGAAATGGAACATGGAGGGGTTTTTAGTTTTAATTTAATTCGTAAATAAGCAACTAAATGGGGGAAAATAATGTACCTTCTTGATAAGAATTGATTTTACTAATGTTTTATGTTTGGGCAAATTTGAGATGCGCAAGTGGCTTAAATATTCATCGCGTGTCTATATTAACTGTATATGAGCATATTGGGAATTGAATAAAGAAGGTGAAGGTGAAAATTTAAATAACAATTTGAGAAAATCGATTTACAGTGGGGGCGTGAAAATCAGCCGTTACAGAAGGCGTGAGCTGGAACCAGTTGGGAACCAGTCGCTCCACAAGACTACAGAGCCATGTTAATATTCAAAATATTGCGGGGGCCGACCATGCTGTATTTCGCCGCCAACTAGAATTAAAATATTGCGACTCTCAATGATCGCGTGCCAAAATGCACTTTATCTTAAACGGAAAGGAAAATAATCATGAATTTTGGTTTTAATCTAAAAAATATCGTTCCAACACGATATTAGAAATTCAAGTATTTCCCTTTTCCGAGCTGGTTATTAAAACTTGGTTCCATATCGATATGAGCACCATGCTCGCCCTATCGATTAAAAAATCAATGTTCGCAGACTTTGTGATGTCACACGAGTCATGTTGGCGTAGATCAGGACACAAACCTAGCTCCACGCTCTCTTGACATTTTATTCAACAGCCAGGAGAGAGAACGCTCTAGAGCCGCTCTTTTGTAAGCAGCAGCGGCAGCCGATGACTGTATGTGTCCACCTGTATTCTCAAGCACTGTAAATCTGCCTGCAGGTCAACCTTGCAATTAAACAGGGTGCTTATTTATAATTATTTATATATTTTACTTATATTATATATTATATATCATATAAATATAAATTGTATATGTACATAATATGTAAATTACCCATTTTGAGTATTTAATATTAAAATAATATTAAGTTAAATGATATTGGGATAATCAAATCTGATTTTTCAACTTATTTGTTTACCCTTTTGGTTCTTCTTACCTTCGCTTACAATTACACTTACAATTACATAGAGATCAACGATTGCTAAGATTTTTAACCTTTTTGAATAT